>MU006089.1:3071837-3204922 GCA_010093705.1 Patellaria atrata CBS 101060
AAAAAAAAAAACCTCATAGAACAACTGTGATAACCCTGATAACCATAAAGAGCCGCCTTTGTACATCGAAAAAAAAACAGAAAACCTTCCCAGTCGTAATCTAATGCAAAATCACCGTCCATAACTCCAATTCCTGCTAATTTGGTATTACCAGTCTGATGCAACCAGGGGTATGATGCAAGTGTAAAAAAAATGTTTTGGGAACAAGAGTAACAGAAAAATCATCCCAGTCGTAGGACTAACGAAATGGAAACCCCATAGGCCATAAACTCCAATTTTCTTGCCAGTTTGATAATACCCGTGCAATGACATCCGGGGTATAATGCAAATACTTTTGATACAATGATGATGAAAAACCCGTAAAGAAACACTGTGAAAAAGGACCATAGGGAAAACATAACTCCAGCCAATCTTGATATAATCATAGCAAAACTTCTTTTCTAATGCAACACCATGAGGACGTTCAAATCGATTTCTGATTCTGAGGGATCAATCTCGCCTCTCTTGAGACCCATCCCAGTTAATCATGTTTATTAACCATTCGCTGTCAGGCATATCTTCTTCTATAGTATCAGTAGTAGTTTGAGGAGCATTCCAATAGGATGTGTTGTCGTTAGCATCAATCGGATCAGGAGCAGCAGGATGAGGAGGACTCAAGTGACCAGCATCCCTATAAAAAGTGCTGTTTACATTTCCTGCTCCGGGAAAAGGACCCGCAAAGGCGCCGGTACCGGTGCCATAATCTGTCACTGTGAAAGAACTATCTAAATTGTTGCGCGGTATGTTTAACAGAGGATCGTCGGTGGGTTCCCCATAGTAGGTTTGATTGAAATTCCCTCTGCTAGAGAATGCGCCGTTGTTGTCGGTGCCATAGGCCGACCCCGTGAAAGAATTGATCCAATTGCTCCCTAAGCCGTGTACTAGAGGGTCGTAGGTGAAGTTATCAGGTCCCCCATCGAATGTGCTATTGGGAGTTCCAGTATCGGGAAATGGGCTAGCAAATGCGCCTGTGGCAGTCCCATAAGACTCTCCCGTAAAAGCACCACCCAAATCATGGCCTAAGCCGTTTTCGGCAGAAATCATGATCAGGCTCTCCATCGGCATCTGTGTCTGAGTCCGAACTTTCGACATCTTTAGTAGCAGACCTTTCTTCGGCTCTCACCTGCTGGAGTTTCCACGTACGGTAGTGAATGCGATTTTCTTTCGGCAACGATAACATTTCTTTAGTCCATTTGGATTTGAAATCTCTCGCGTGGGACCATTTATTCTCTTCTGCTACTCCAAGTCGAGTGTCTTCGCCAACACTCGCCATAAGCTTCCCAATATCAATATCGCTGTTGGGCGCGCCGCAGAAATTGCTGCTGCGTTTGAGGGCGGACTTGATGGCTCCCTTCACGGTGGACTTGCTGCAAGTGTCGCCTTTGGTCTGGCTTTTGGTGTGAATTGACTCTCCGTTAAATTTGACCAACTCGAACTTTCTATCAAATGCGACCTTTCGTCTACGGTCATCTCTGGGCTCCGGGATTTCTCTGAAGAAATTCTCATTAACGTCGTACAATGTCGGAATATCGAGCTCCGACTTGCGGCATGAGGCGGTAATAACTTCCTTCGAGGGGCCAGTCCGCGCCGTCCTCCTTTGGTGCCCACTATTGGTGCTGGAAGCCGCGTCGATGTCTGATTCCTCGTCGCTGCTGGACCAGTAGTCGTCGCTGAACCTTTCGTTTTTAATGTTTTCATTCCTTGTGAGAGTGCTCGAAAGGCCACCATAAATACCGATATCCGAACTACCATCCGAAGTACCTTCAATGATAGCAGATGTATGATTATTTTCATTATTATCAAAATCAATGCTGTCATCCACTGTGCCAATGTTTTCAGCGCTGGGAGAGTTGATATTATCATCGCCGACGGTATTTGAAAAACCAGTAGGATTCATCTCGTCCACATTGGGAGCATCCGGAAGTTCGTCCATGGCGGCAGCTCCATTCGTGCCATCTTGATTGATGGCATCAATGATCGTAATATTTTGACCCGTCTCGGTGATTTGAGACGCTTCATCATCCACCTCAATCTTGTCCCATTCCTCATTCATAGCTTCATCGAGGCCTTCGCAATCATCATTATCATCGACCTCGGGACCTTGAGACTTATGAACGGCAGGAGTTTCGCTGGTTTGAGATGCTTCATGTTGTGCCCCAATATTTTCCCATTCCTCATTCATCATAGGTGCATCTAACATATTGCAGTCAACATCACTGTCGACCTTGGCAGCTGGAGACCTATCGTCGTCGTCGTCATCATCATCCGAATCATCGGAATCACTGGAGTTCGTATGATCAGCACCGCACGCATTATCAGCATTATCCGAATCGTTCGAATCATCCGAATCGCTGAAGTTATCAGAATCGCTGGAGGACTCAGAGTCTTCATCGCTCACTTCCCTATCCAGGAACTCAGACGTCATAGCCTCATCTAAGTCTAATACCCTGCCAGTGTAGCACCATTCTTTTTCGAGACATTGTTCATCTTCGGAGCTCTCATCACCTTGAAATATCCCGTTGACTTTGAACTTTTCATGGATATGGTAGTGACACCATTTAGACTTATCCATGTATGCCCACTTCTTGTTCTTTGCCGCAAACCCTCCGAGACTTCGGAATAATAATCTATTTTCTTGAAGGAATTCAATGCATGGTCCATCCGAATTGCCCTTTTGGACAATTCGGGCATCGCCAGCTGTACTCATATCAAGTATCAGCCGACGGAGAGGTGTGCACCTATCACTCAACTTGTAGATCATATTAAGGTGCTCACATGTGAGACTGTTACCTCCAGCAAGTGCAGAAATGATCAAGTCTATGATCTGGTCACAAAAATTTGCTGTTCTGAAGAACTCACCCAGGCAGTACAACCTGAAAAGCTGAGGGATATTCATCTGATAACCTAGTTAGGAGAAATGTTAGTGCAGTTTCATAGATGAGGTCGATTTGTCTCTTACTTTTGAGCTCGCTCCTAGGAGGATTCCTAGAAGCGCTAATGTTGGCGCAGGCCCAACGGTACCAAAGCTTGAATACATCGAGGTAATCGAGTAATTCAGGAAATGTGAACTTGTCGTAGACAATGTTATTGGGTCCAAGGAAAAGGCGATACAGGCAATCAAGCCGCTTGATTTCTCTGGGGAAAAAGGTCAACTTATGTGTACCGTACACATCTGGACGGAAAAACAAGGTGAACTTAGGAGAAGTTTTATTGGTAACCTCAAAAGCAGGATATTTGATCTCACTAATACAGAGGTTAGTTGTTTGATAGGCATCACTAAGGTTTTCTTGAACGTACTTTGCTTGAGACCTTGGTTCACTTCGAAGCAAAGGCGCCGCGTTGTCCGTCCCCAAAGTATTTTGAGTTGCTGCGTTTGTGGATTGATTGGTTGAGCTCTTGTTAACACTGCGCTGTGGAACAAGAGGCGGCTGGCTACGGTCGAAGGCGTTGTCGAAGGTGTCATCAGAATTCGTCGTAGTCGCGTCTTTTCCACACTTTGAAGTTGCCTCCAGTGCATCTTTCAATACCGCGGCAGTGAGATTCGTTGAAACAAAAGACTCTTCTAGTCCATTGGTAGTGGGGATCTCATTTCTACCAGTTTGTTCGGAAACCTCTACAGTTGGGATTTCTGCAGAAGAAGCGGAGGAAATGGGGGGGTTTTCCGCAAATTCTTCTCTCTTATCCTCTTGTAGATGGACCTGCTTGACTCTCTTACCCTTTGGTTTGGTATCCTTGCTGGAAGCATCGACAGCGTCTTGTTCTAGAGGAGACGTCTTCCGTTTCTTTGTAATCTTTGAAACAGGCGCCAAATCATCCTGCGAAGGTTTCATCGCGAGCTTTGCTGGGGTCTCTAGAGGTGTGGAATCTTTCTTCGAACCCTTTTTCGCAGGCGTCTCTGGCAGTGGGGAGGCATCTTTTGAACCCTTCTTTGCGGGTTTTGCTGGTTTTGTCAGAGGTGTGGAATCCTTCTTCGCATCCTTCCTCCCAAGCGTTTCTGATAGCGGAGAAGGTTCTTTTGATCCCTTCTTTGCAGATTTCGCTGGTTTCGCTACTGGCGTGGAATCGTTCTTCGAACCCTTCTTAGCAGGCTTTTCTGACGGTGGGGAGGCATCTTTTGAACCCTTCTTTGCGGGCTGCGCTGCCTTTGCTTCAGGTGTGGAATCCTTCTTCGACCCCTTCTTAGCAGGCTTCGCAACCGGCGCCCAATTCTTCTTTGATGCTTTCTTTGCAGGTATGGTTTCCTGCTCTTCACCAACGGCCGACAATCTTGGTTTCTTCTTTGCTCCGCCCTTCTTGGCGGTGGCGCCTGTGGCTGCTGCTGAAGATTCCGGGACTGGGCTCGCGCTCGCAGACTTAGCTAACCTTGTGGGTTGAGTCCTTATGAACTCTGGCTCATTGATGATGGCACGCGAAGGACTTCTGCTCGGCGTCTTCGTACTCCTTGAGGATTGAGGCATGATTGTGCCTGGGTTATCAGTTACATATGCAGCAGGTGGAGGAGGAGGTGTTTCCTTCTTCTGCTTCTTTGGGTTTGGCTCCGCAGCTGGGTTTCGAACACCAGGTTCTGGTGTATTCCTCTTTACGCCGCGCTTTGGTGTTTGGCTACCCTCAGGAGCGGACGACTTGGAAGGCTTACTCTTACGAGAAGTCATTGTAATGAGAAGATAGTAAAGATGGTTTTGAAGGTATTGCTACGATTGGATGTATGATGGACAAAGGGTTTTGATATGTTTCTTAGGTTGAGATCGAGATCGAGGTTGAGCTGGAGTTGTGTGTAATGTGTTTTGTGTTGTAGGAAAAAGAAAGAAGTGCGACGGGCATGGCGAAGAAGGAACTCTTAATTGCTGAGCACGGACATTGTAAAATGCGGAGAGTAATATTGCATTGGTGAATGGTAGATGTTACTTTTCAGAATGTGTGAATACAATGTCGGACTAGGAACATAGAGGCATGACCTCAACCCGTACTCCTGGGCACCGGGTACATGACCCTCTAATGTATCGGAGGGACAGGACAAAAACCATTATGACTTAGCAAGCTTCAGATATGAAGCCCAACACTTTTACCCTTATTATGGTACGCACTACCATGCTGCTGTGTCTTTGCAGGACCTATTTCTATCTACTGTCAAAGTTGGCTCCTCGCAGGAGCTTGAGGCCTCCACAGTACGTGTCGGGAGATAGCCTATGTTAAGCATACCGTAAGTCAGAAGTACTATGACAAGGGAAGAGGTAATCTTACACCAGTTTGTGTCTAGCTAGCTCCTAAACTTCGAATGCTTCTTATTACAATAGATCTGTTCGAACTTATCGTATTAATGGTATGCGTAGCTCTTGATTTGCAGTGTGGTTCAGAGTCGGGTACTGCAAGCTCATTCCGACTCTTAGTAGCCCATGTAGTCGTTTTAGACTATCGAAGCTCGAGTCGGGGCAATAGGTAGCACCTTTGACGAACTAATTCTTAACGTAATCAAAGACCAGAGCATCCAGAGCCACTGTAAACGAGATCTATCTATCCGAATTGAGCTCGTAAACAAAAGAAGTTAGCTAGGCGCGATATTAGCATTCACTTCGTTATTTCTCCACGCTCGCATCTATAAGAATATCTTTGAAGTCAATATCCTTAAGCCATTCCCGAACAAGAAGTCGTCAATCAGGAAGTCAATCCCTGATGTGTTGTCTTTCCAAGGTGCTCAACTTCGGTTTAGATCTTACCACTCGTATAGGGTTAGGGAATAGAGGTATGGAAAACTTAGGGAGCATGATTTGGAAGACACAAAAGACGTTCCTCAGCCTCCTCTTAAGCTGAGGTTACCTTTAGAACATATCCTCGGGAACGGTGAATTCTTTTCGTTTCGCCATGGATTCTCTTGCTCTCCGACAATTACAATGGTAGTAGCACCGCCTAGTCTCTATTCATTCAGTGATTACAAAAAGAGGCAGTCTATCCCATACGTTGGCGACTGCGCCGACAGCGTGTGAGGTTTTCGTCTCGAGAGAACGTTTGACGCTAACTGGGAAAGTCATATCCTCGTTCGATGCCGCTTTTACTGATGCAACTGATATTGTTCTTTTTCTTCTTCGGGTATAAGTGTTATAGAACAATACACGAGGAATCGTGGATGGCATAAGACGAATATGTAGAGGTTGAAAATAATGGGCAACAGGACCAGCTAATACCTCGTAGAAGGACCACCACACAGGACATCTGATACTTTTGGATGTTCTCGACTTTACATGTAGACTTTGGTACATTGGGTTGACTTCATTCCTTCCCCTACCGTGACGTTCGCGGGCACTGTACGTAACATTCAAGGAGTGCTGACTCTACTATATGGTGCATGGAAGTTGAGAACATAGAAGCGGTACCGCTAAATGAAACCGTAGATTGGAAGAATATCAACCATGACAAGGTGGGTCTGACGTCTCCAAACCTAATTCTACGTTTATGATTTTAATCGATGTTAGAGGCGGTTGGTGTCGGCGCAGCGCTCATAATTTGGGTTTCTTAGATGCTATTGCAGGGGGAGTTCCGAAGAGCTAAAGTTGTTGAAGTTATGTAGTTAGTAGAGGAAGCTTAATATCATTTTGGAGACTGGCAGAGGAGAATACTGGAAGTCGAACTGGATGAAATGGAAATGGAGGATATGAGACGAGATGGGATGTCGTGATAAGATTTTGCGCTATAATATAGCTAGTCCACATTAGGCGAAACAACCTGATAAGTTGATAGGCATTGTAATGATACATTGAAATACACTATGCTACCGTACAATCATCAATTAATAATGGGCGGCATTCTAACTCTGCCTAGCACCTGTCCTACTTTATTGTTGTCCAGATGAATTATCAGTATGATGCTGAGCAACCTCATTTGAACTTTCTCCAGCCTTTGATTCTTCAGTGCTTCCACTTCCTTCCGGCTTTTCTTCATCTCTAGTTTCCGCTGCTTTGCTCCTTTCTGCTTCAGCAGCTTCTCTTGCAGCAGCTTCTGCAGCCGCTCTCGCAGTCTCCGCTTCTCGCTCGGCATTTACAAACCTCTCGCCCAACCCTGGCCACAAAGAAGCCAAAAAGAGTGCTGTACTCCGTTCGACTGCACGTAACCTTTCATATAGTGAGTTACGATTCCTTGTTTCTCGCTCTCGGATGAGCCTCTGAGCAGTATCTTCCGGGGTAGGTACCGATTGTGCAACACGGCCTGTGACATCGGGATTGGCAGGTTGTTGGTTGACTGGTACGGGTCTGTTCGCCGGTGGTAGTGCTTGCGGTAATAAAGTATCAAAATGACGTCGAATGGCCTGGAAACGGTCTCTGAACAAACCAACTTGGACCAAGAATAGTATGGAGCCGATCAAACCTAGAACAAGGAACTGCCACCTGCTACCACCCGAAAAGACGTAGATAAAGCCAAAGATACGGACCAGCAGCCAGAAATGCGCTAGTAAAGGTCCTATCGCGGCCCGTATGTTGATGCGGAACTCAGGGGGATCCAGAGCACCGTTATCTGCGGCCAAGGGGGGGTTGGCGTTCTGAGCAAGGTTGATGAGAGGAGGTAAATTGCCTTGAACATTTGGTGGAAGAACATGATTGAATGCGCCATTTGGCTGTACATTGGTGCGGTATGTGCCCGAAGGAGAAACAAGGAGTGCATAGGGTCCCGCCGGAGAAGAGAGTAGATATACTTGAGTCTGAGTTGAGGCCGAAACAACATGAGGTGCTGGGTTGCCGGCCGCGGAAGTACTACCGGCAAGGGGACGCGTTTGGTTTTGAATACCATTTGCGGAGTGTTCTATTGGATGAGGTCGTTCAAATATTGGTCGTTCCGACTGAGGTAAACTAGCCCGGGCTTCATTTATGTTGCGTAAGATATCGTTCGCCTGATAACGCAACCGGTCATTGACGCTTGTCAAAGAGTTTAGACTCTGTTGAGCTCGGGCTTGTTGCAGATTCATTGTCGTAAGCTCGTTCTGAAATTGATTTATCTGCCGAAGCGCATTCTGTGCAACATTCTGAAGGGTATCCAGACGAGGACCAGCTTGACCATCTGTGGCGACAGATTGCTCGCTCTGGGCCCCTGAACCTTGAGTTCCCGCTGTATTGCCCTGATTTAAGGACCTTGCTAGAGCTTGAATATCTGCCAGTTCCCTCTCTAGATCCCTCGTTACACGTGCAATATTGGAGGAAGGTCTAAAGCCTATGTTTGTACCATTATTCCCTAACATAGGCGGGAGTGGTGGAAAATTAGGCGGGAGTGGTGGAAAATTAGGCGGGAGTGGTGGAAAATTTGGCGGACCATGGGATTGAGTTGGTGCACCGGGCGCATGTGCTGGTGTTGACCCTCCTGTGATAGTATTATTCACCGTTATTGTCCAACTCGCTTCGTGTGGCCCTATAGTTGCTCTCGTAATAGTGCGCGTCACACTTGGCGTGCGAGTATGACGGTCTGGGGGCGGCTGGGACTGTGATCTCTGCGCTGCTAATTGCAACTCAGGATTACCTTCTTCATTTGTTCCTTGCATATGACTCCTAATCATGTTTGCGCCCACACCTTGCATACCTGTAGCAGCTCTCTGTTGTTGTTGCGCAATAACTTGGTGAAATTGATCCCGCGGTTGGTTGTTCTCCGTCTGGCCATTACCCACCGTCTCAGCTGTTGGGCCTGCTTGGGGAGTAGTTGTATTTGCTTGATTGCGACCAGTAGCAGCTTGCTGTGCCCGAAAAGCCGCCAACTGCTGGTTGATCTGTTGACTCAACTGTTGGTGTATTTGTTGTTGAACCTGTCTATTGATGGTATCTGCGATGTTAGGGCCTAAATTGCCTGGAAGCTGAGGAAGTTGAAATGGTCCAATTACGAGTTGAGCTTGGGGTACTGATTGGGTCGTAGGAGCATTATGGTTATGAACGCGGGGAGGAAGCTGCGGTTGGGACTGAGGTCTCGCAACTACGGCAGGAGCTCGTGGTGCTGTTACTAGCTCTCGGAGGACTAAGTGTAAGGTATGGCTATCCGATTGCTTTAACTGTCTAGTCGTTAGAAGGGCGTCCTACAGGTATGTGGCCTTTGGGAAATAGTCTTACGGCTTCTGTACCAAATACACCCTCCATCGTAGCATCATTATCCGCCATCACGCGGCCCCGGTATATGAGCCTCTGGCGATCGATTGAGGGATGGGTTGGGACAGCATCTCGTATCTTGACCTTGAGCTCGCCCACGGTCATCTTTGGAGAGATGGATGGGAAAATGAGATCACCGCTAACCTCAGTAGAAGGTGAAAGTACTTTCAAATTGATTAGTGGCTGTTCTGAGTCGACCGATTCATCATCTGAGCTCGACATGTTGTCCAGTACGGGATGTAATAAGTATTAGAAGCCGTCAAATTTAAGATAAGTTAGAACTAGAGCACATGAGCATCTATTGAGGTGGACAGCACGGTACTCCAAATATGTATCGTGGACTGTAGGTAGACCTGGGAGCGCGTTTCTTGCTGGTGGGAAACGTGGAAGGTTAAGAGGTAATGCTTGGCAGTGACAGGTATCTGTAGTGACCCCTTGTCGATAAGCGTGCCCGACATCATACCCATGATACCCTGAACCCTTTATCACCGATCGTCTGAGTGAAACTTCAACTTCGATATTGCTTTTGCTCCAATTATTCTTCATCAAAACGAGACTACTAGAAAAATACATCACCATCACCAGCTAACAAATTATTCGATGACCTGGAAATGACAAGTCTCTCAATTGCGCGACAGGTGGGTTTTGCGCGGCTTACCGTCTGTTTTCATTGTACACCAGCGCGCAATTATGTCACTTTACGACCGAATCAGGTGCGGGTGATTCAACATTCTCGATTATTTTCATCTTCGAGGACTCGGCTACAGCAACAACAGCAACAGCATCGTAAAGAATCTTTTTCTTCGAGACTCCGTTCTGCGTTGCGAAAGACTAGGGTCGAGTGGAAACCCATACCAGTTGGACTCGGCATCGCGTTTCTTGGAGGGTTCCAGTTATATAGGGTCCAGCAACGGGAGAAAGCCCGGAAAGAAGAAGAAGAATGGGATGATGTTAAGAATATAAGCTCAGGGGGCGATGGCGGGGACGGTGAGGATGGCGGTAAGCCCAAAAGGCGGAAAAGGATACGTCCTAGTGGTCCTTGGTATGATGGAAGAGAATAATCAGAATAATTCCGCTGTATCATGACTGATATATGACTTAGGCAAGTCCAGATTATGTCTACACTGCCATTGAAGGCATTGTCGCGACTGTGGGGCAAGTTTAATGAGATACCAATACCGTACTATCTGCGTATTCCAGGCTTTAAGCTTTATTCATTCATATTTGGAGTCAAGTAAGCAATATTGCACCGAATACAAAGATAACCACTGATTATAATTAGCTTGGATGAAGTTTCAGAACCTGATTTGCATGTATACCCAAATCTGGCAGCTTTTTTTTATCGTACACTAAAACCGGGAGTTCGACCCTTGGACCCTAACTCCAATGCTTTACTCTCACCTGCTGATGGGAAAGTCATCCAATTTGGGATCATAGACAATGGCGAGGTCGAGCAGGTCAAGGGCGTGACATACAGCTTAGATGCGTTACTTGGATCTCGAAGGCCCAGCATGTCTGGGACATCTACTCCCACTTCTGATATAAACGCATCATCCAGATCCCCACAACCTAGTCCAGATAGAGAAAAATCGGGGGATGAGGATAAAGTGCGAGCAGACGAAGAATTTGCAAGTATCAATGGAATATCCTATACTTTACCTCACATTCTTTCCGGTCCGCCGAGAGACAAAGGAGAGAAAGTTGACCTCCCAACGGACCAGTCTACCACTTCAAAACCCTCATCCGAAGCTGAAGTCCGGGCCGATTTAGCTCTATCTGATGAAACACGACCTTGGTGGGCGCCTACGTCTGCTAAAACACCAACTGCACTATATTATTGCGTTATATACCTTGCCCCTGGAGATTACCACCGATTTCATTCCCCGACATCTTGGGTAGTGGAGAGCAGACGTCATTTTGCGGGTGAGCTATATAGCGTGTCGCCTTACCTACAACGTACACTACCAGGCCTATTTACACTCAATGAACGAGTCGTCTTGCTGGGGAGATGGCGTTGGGGATTCTTTTCGTACACCCCTGTCGGGGCCACGAATGTTGGATCGATCAAAATCAACTTCGATAGGGAGTTGCGAACAAACTCTTTGACAACCGATACGGCGGCAGATCGAGCGGCACAAGAGGCCCAGGAGCGCGGCGAAGTTTATTCGGGATTTGCAGAAGCAACATACGAGGGAGCAAGCAGTACTTTAGGAGGTCATCCATTAAAGCGGGGTGAGGAGATGGGTGGTTTTCAGCTTGGTAGCACGATCGTGTTAGTTTTCGAGGCCCCAAAGGGAAGCCGAGGGACCTTCGATGAGGGATATAAGCCTGATAGACCCGGTGGATGGAAATGGAATATTTCACCCGGTCAGAAGGTTAAAGTTGGCCAGGCAATTGGGTATGTTGATACTGATCAAGAGTAAAGCACTTATGTCGTCTGGGATTTGTAACATATGTATCTTATTATCTGTTGTCATATACAGTCTATAAATATCAGATATCATTACTTATATAGCTACATGCTCTGTACAGAGGTTTCGTGATATGATAATTGTAAACCGGGCCACTGGCTTATCATTATGGTGCAATTCGAGGATTCCCCTAAATGGTAGTGCTGTACGATCTAAGATGAAAACATAAAAATTGTATTGAAACCGAACATTACGTTCATCCTCCTAATTTAGAATTAGAGAGTGTACCTGATAAGGAATTTAAAAGTAAGAATATTCGCTATGGTGCAATGGGATAATATTAGGTATGTATTCCCCAGTTCACAGTTTGAGTCCCGCCAATGGCTTAATATTGGAATATTACAAGCAAATCTCCGGGGGTTCTTGGCTTTCATCCTCCTTCGAGGCTGAAAGATTTCTTTGGCTACTTTTTTTTTCAATTTTCGATATCCATTTCAATACCTTTTGCATATCTCTACTTTTATATAACGTTCTATGTGCTGACGATCTCTTGATGATGATGTAAACATTCGGATCCCTGCACCAGCTGGCTCTCCATCGCGTCGCGTAAACGCGGTGCCACCTGATTGTCCTAAAATATACCTATTGCCAGCAATTCCATATATCTGCGCTATTAAGGGTGGACAAACAATGCCTAAACCTTTTCTACCACCGTTATTGAACCGCCGACCATCTGGACAGCTGAGCTATAACATTCATGCTTCGCAAAGCTGTCCCCCAGTAAAAAGGCGACGAATATCTCAAGATCAAGGGGATGACGAGGTGCTACAAGAGCGAACAGCTCCTCTCTATGGAATTTCTAGGACTCCCAGTAGGCCTCGGAATCCATTGCTTGCTGTTGTGAATCCTGCGGCTGCAGAAGCCGCAAAAGCTCCTGCTAATGCCGGAGTCGAGGGATATTATATCGTTCTTTGGTAAGAAACTCGACCTCTTATAGAGAAAATCTGACGTTGATTCTAACCCTAGGCGAAAATTCACTACGAAAAAGAACAAGACCTGGGACGGTGATGGTGTACTTTCATTGACGGGTGGCTTTGCGCATCTCCAGGATATTTCAGGTAAAGAGCTTGGTAAAACGGCATGGAATGCACCCCTTCTTCCTGGATCCGCCTTGTCTATTGGAGGGAAGGACGTGGAAGTTGACTGTATGATCTCAAAAGCCGATTTCCTTGCTGGAAAACCATTCCTAGGCGGCATGAAACCACCTCCCCCAGTAGCCACGGCTGCGACTCCAAAGGGTTTCAAAGCGCAAATCAAGCAAGAGAAGTTGGCTTCACAGCAAGCGAAAACATTCAATATTACAGCGGCAAAAACTAAAGCTACGACGTCGACATTCAAAACACCTCTTCTATCCACTACAGTGATGCCTAAATGTCCAGGAAATAAACCTCGACCTAGGCATGATCCAAACGTAGAAGGTGCCCTAGTAATGAAGAGACTGGAAAGCGTACCTAAAGGAAAGCAGATTGTGGACGTAGTTGTAGATCCGCATCTAAGTAAGAGAATGCGGGAGCATCAAAAGGAAGGCGTCATGTTTCTGTACGAGTGCGTTATGGGGATGCGTCACGAGGGCGAAGGCGCTATTCTCGCTGATTCCATGGGCCTAGGAAAGACTTTGCAGACTATAGCCCTCTTATGGACTTTACTCAAGCAGAACCCTATATACGGAGATCCACCAGTGATCAAAAAGGCGTTAATTGTGTGTCCCGTCGGTCTCATCAACAATTGGCGACAGGAATTCTGGCGTTGGCTGGGAAAAGAGAGGGTTGGGGTATTCACTTTCATGGAGGAGAAGAAGAGAAAGATTAGAATTACCGATTTTACTATGGGTAAAGTGTATAGTATCATGATCGTCGGTTATGAGAAGCTTCGCACCGTACAAGAAGAGCTTAGGAGGGGCTCAGGGGTGGATATTGTTATCCTTGATGAGGGTCATAAATTAAAGACGGCACAGAACAAGGCAGCATTAGCTGTGAAAGCTTTCGGCACCGAAAAGAGGATTTATCTATCAGGAACCCCTATCCAGAACGACCTGAGCGAATTCTTCTACGCCGCAGATCTTGTCAATCCCGGGCTACTGGGTAAATGGACAACGTTTAAAAGGGAATTTGAGGGACCGATCTTAAAGATGCGTCAACCAGAAGCTACGGCAAAAGACATCGAGAAGGGCAAAGGCAGAGAAGAGGAATTACAAGAGATCTCGAAGCGATTTATGCTTCGACGCGGTCAGGAGATAATGTCAAAATACCTCCCTCCCAAGACAGAATACGTTCTCTTTTGCCGTCCTACAAACGTTCAAGCTTCCGTCTACCGAAGCGTACTTCAATCACCAGCCTTCAACGCCGTACTAGGCAGCTCAGAAGCCTCCCTCCAACTCATCAACGTCCTCAAGAAAGTCTGCAACAGCCCTTCGTTGTTGCGCTCTAGAGGCGACAAAGACTCTGAAACCACGTCAAACGAAACAATCGCCTCTCTACTAACCTCCATCCCCTACTCGCTCCTCAAAACCGCGGGCGCAAGCGGCAAACTCCAAGTCCTCGACAGCCTGCTCCACCGACTGCACACCACGACCTCCGAAAAGGTAGTACTCGTCTCAAACTACACCTCGACCCTCGACATCCTCGGCAACCTCCTCTCCGCGCTCTCCTACCCCTTCCTCCGCCTCGACGGCTCCACACCAGCTCCCAAACGCCAACCACTCGTCGACAAATTCAACAACGCGACGCAAGACGACTGTTTCGCCTTCCTGCTCTCCGCGAAAGCCGGGGGCGTCGGGCTCAACCTCATCGGCGCCTCTCGGCTCGTGCTCTTCGACGTGGACTGGAACCCAAGCACGGACCTGCAGGCCATGGCGCGGATCCATAGGGACGGGCAGTTGCTGCATTGTAGGATCTATCGCCTGCTGACGATGGGGGCGTTGGACGAGAAGATCTATCAGCGCCAGCTTACCAAGACCGGGTTGGCGGATAGCGTGGTGGATGGGAAGGAGTCGGTGAGTTCGTTTTCGAGGGAGGAGTTGAGGGATTTGTTCAGATTGGATGAGGGGGAGAGGTGTAGGACGCATGAGGTGCTGAGGTGTGAGTGTGGGGGGAAGGGTAATGTGCAGGCGCTTGAGGCCAAAGCTGAGGAGGGTGAAGTGGTGGGATTGGAGATCGAGGAGGATGAGGAGGAAGTCTTTCCGGATCTCCCGGCGCTGGTGAAAGCTAGTCAGGTTGATATTGCGGAGCAGGAGAGAAGAATCAAGGAAACGGCTGAGGCGAAGGCGTTGGCGGCGAGGGGATCTAAGCAGAGAGGGAAATATGAGGCTTTAATGGAGTATCTGCATATCGACACGGCTTTGTTGAGCAAGAAAGAGCGTGACGATGAGGCGGCGACACCAGGAGGCGAGGAAGGTGATGACGAAGTTACCGCTGTAGATGAGATTGAGGCACTCGTGGACGATGAAGTACTGCTCAACGTGCTGAAGGAAGAGGGATGTCGGGTTAAATTCATGTTTTCGAAGCTGAACACTAGTTAGGGATGGAGAGTAGCTTTGCACATGAAAGGTACACTCGGATACATAAACAGGGAGGCACATATATCCTCGAAATATAGTTAGACGTCTCTTGATGCATAATTAAGCTTCCACATACATCTATCAGCACTCCGTCATCAGTACCTCCTCGATGCATTTTCGAACAAACCAATCACTACACAGCTCCAAGCTCACCGTGCTTTCCCATCTCTTCCCTCCACAGAACTCATACACGCCTGTCAAGAGAGTGCAGTGCACGCATTCTAACTTCAACAAATTCTACTCTTGAAAGTTACTTTACCCATACATCCTTCTATCCTCGTACGACAAAAAGTGAGAAACAGCTCACATGCGAGGGTACAGCAGGCAAAGACCTCAGCGAGAAGTAAACGCATAACTCCTCCACATCGAGCTTTCTCATCTAGTGTAAAAAATTGAGTGTGATTACTACTGTACTACAGCACCCAGCTACATACCGCTGATAATGCTCCTTCGCGCTGTTTATCATCCAATCCTCTTTAAATGATTAAATTTTCTTTATCATACCGAAGAATACCTGAAGTAAATCGTGTAGCTACGGGAAGGATCACGCTATCAGCAGTATGCAGTCGAGGGCTGTACAGGAAGCCCTGTTCTAAGGGTATGGCCTTCCTGTGGTGCCATTCTCTCACCTGAGTGCTGCTTGGTAAATGTATACGGTTTTCGAAGTTCTGGAAGTATGGCGGAATGCATTTGACATTGTTTGTAGGATCAGTTTGGGTGAGAGGATGAGGGGAAGGGACGTAATGGCTGATATGTTGTGGAATTGGTGGGTTATTGGGTATCATAGGTGACGTATTGCACAATACGAGGTATGTAGGTTATTAGATTGTATTGTGTTGGTGAGGTATGTGAGTGGCTGCATATTCGAGTATTCTGATACAAAGGTACTTTTGCATGATATCGCAAGTACACTAGACAGAATTGGAAATGGTCATATTGCTATGTAGTGATGAGGGTTTCATTCATGCGTTGACGATATATTTATGAGATGAGAGTCTAAAAAGGGGAAAACGAATGCACCCCATTGAAGAACAGAAATCGTCCGATGGGTAAGGAATGCAAAGCCTTGTAAAGGTCCAGTTACCACAGATATCAGTGTAGATATCGGACCGAAGGATCGGGTTAAGGACTATACAGGAAGGCGTGCTTCCTCCAATTCTTCCTCCGCGTCCCGGTCACCGTTTTTCAACGGCTCGTACTCCCCTGATGCATGTCCTGCTCCCGCACAGTCCTCGCACTCTCTCGAGTGCTTAACCATCCTCCCGACATCGACAAGTACAAACCAGACATGGACACCGCAACACAGCATCTGCGGTACCGTGGCATAAGTCCCGAGGATAATCTGGCCATTATCCCGATAGAACTCCGTCAACACTATCCAAGAGATGATCAGGAGGACGAGGTAGAGGATTACGAGCACGAAGTCCAAAACCAAAATGTTAAGTGGTGAGAGCTGGATCGGAGAACCTCCGTAGCTGATCTGGTTCCGATGGAGAAGATACATTGCAATGAGCGCGGAGAAGACGAGGGGGATTATCCCTAGAGCGGGAACGGCTTGACCGGCGATGATGCCGTGAAGGAAAGCGAGAATAAATCCCGGGGGAAAAGCATAGAGAGTGAGATAGCGTAGAGCACGCGGAAGACTTAGAGGAGGGGATTGTTGAGAGGGCATCGTGGAAGACTTGGTTGAAAGTGAATGGGTATGGTTGGAGATAGATCGAATATGGGACCAAGTTTCTGAGGTTGTAGAAGATGCTGTCGGAATAGTTCCGGACATGAGATGCAAGGCGAGATGATGAATTGAAAGTTAAGAATCGAGTTCACTTAATCACCTTTTTATACATTTTCTGATTTTTGTGTCGATGGTGGTTTGAGGATTGTTCGCCACTGGTCAGGCATCAGAAACATGAGGTTTGGGGTCCGGATCTTCAGAGCTAGGCCTGAAGAATTTCAGAGGAGTCTTGAGAGTGAGGCTCCGCCTACCGGGTTACCACAAAGGATCAAGACCAAGAAATCAAGCACTTCACAAAGCATGACAACCTAAGCGATTCAGCCTTGTTAGTTCTTTTATAGAACAAGAGCGACCGTAAGGTAGACGGGAGCAGGTTGAGATGGGGCGAGCCATCTGTATCCAATCTTGTAACGGAAATCCTGTCGAAATGGGAATTCCTCTTATAACTCGAGATCGAACCTACATAATCGCAGCCGCGCCGTTTCAAAACTTAACTGAGGTAGGGTGTCAGGCATAGGGTATGTAGTACAGCTCCTGCATCTCTCATCTCTGATGCTTTCAAATATCTGTCCGCTTCAGATTTGTTTCCTATCTCTCGAAGCGCTCCCGTCAGTGTTGGGAGACTGTCGTGGAGGGTTGGTCTGACATCTGAGTGAACAACAGCTCCCACAGAATGAGAAGTACAGTGCAACCTTATAGAAATAAGTTATTCAAGGCGCTTATACCAGGCGCTTACCTGAATCTGTATCTCAGCCTCGAGCTGACCTCTTCTCTCATAGGTGGCATCCTGCACCTGAACCCCAAGTCTGCATGTTTACATAGAACGACGATCTAACCGTGTCGTCCGCTCCATACCACTGCCATGATGTGCGACGTGAGTTAGAACGAAAAGAAACAGACCCCAAGAAGAATAAATAAGACCTTAAAGAGAATGATTCCTGGAGCTCTTCACCATACTTCCACATATCACCTCTACTGTCGAAATGACGGCCCCCGATACCCATTCTCCGCCTGTACCCGCGTAGTGAGAAAGCATTTTGTGCACTTACTAAGAACAAGTTTCGACTCATCCAGGTCCGCTCCCGCCTTCCCCCAAAGCCTGGACAAGTCCACAGCCGCCGCAGCAGGGAATCAACGGAGGAGCCAGAGCATTGTAGGTCTATCGAGGAGAGTGACTACCTCGCAGTGAGATTTAGCCATGGTGCAAAGACTTCCCGCGCTGTAGTCGTCGGATGGTCCAAGGATGCCAACTTGGTCTTAGAGAAAGCGACAGGGATCAGTCCGGTTCACGTTACCTTCACCTTCGATAAACTGAACAGGCCGATAGTAAGAGACTTGCGCTCTCGGTGTTGGGCAAAAGTCACCTATGGCGGCGAGGGGGGAGAGCGGCGTTCCGACTTCGACACACTCATCGTCCGCTTGACAGCCATAGAATAAGACGGCTCTAACGAACTGGAACCTTTACGATCGCCCATGTCCGATTGGACTTCGAGCGATGGGACCATACTCCCACTTCCAAGCCCACTTGCAACAGAAGTGAAAGAAACCGCAAGCTATCAATGCCTCGTTGAAGATTGCGGTAGGCCCGTCTAAGGAAGAAATCAAAAGGCACCTTGCACCCTACAACTTCCGCCGGCCTTTGCGATTGATGAAGGACGCACTCAAACAAAGCGAATGGACCATATGACTTGAATACTTCATTTACGAGAAATTCTGGTTTGACATATATACTGAGAGGGCGGAAGAATTGCAGCAGTGGAATAACCGAATCTGGAAGAGGCTGCTGGAAGCAGTGCGCTCCTTGCCAAAAGGAGAAACTCAATTAAAGGTCACAGCAGAGAATCTTGGCTTGTTAAACCCTCCCACCACCGTCTCGCCTTTGACATTCCGGAAACTCGACAGGGGCACCAGAATACGAAACCGGCTAGCCTGACCGAAAAGCTTGCCGCTACCGAGGCGGACCTCGATAGGACCGTAAAATTGATTAGTGAATTTGTCCAAGGCACGGAGCGTTATCGGCACGCAGAGATCCTCGTTTACCATCAACGGGACCGATTGCATTGGGTTCTCACGGAAGCGCTTGAAATGGACGCTGAGATGCTCCCGAAACATAGGATAGCCAAGAGCAAGTCAGGGCCAAGCGCGGAGGAGAGCACGAAGAGAAAACGTGATGATGATGATGATGATGATGATGCCCACCCTGAACCATGGTCTAAGAGGACGAGGCAAGGAACGAGAAGAGGGGCCGGAAAGGATACAGTTCTAGACACAATGCCGGGGAAGCCTCCAGCTCGTCGAACTCATGGAGTATCCCCCAAAACCACTTCAACACCACTGGGTGTGAGAGCATCCACCCGCCGGAAACGAGGTTAATTGGCCTATTTGTAATAGGAGTCTATTACACTTCTCAGTGTACTATATATTTCGACATTGAGATTGTGATTTGCATTTCTAGCTTGGTCAATTACCCGAAGAATCTCAACCATATGGATTATCAGGACCATTTCCGGCGTGAACCTATGGCCTGAAGATGTTCTGTCGTCTACACTATCGAATGATATGCCTCCGTTGCCTCAAAGACCGGGGTTTCTGGAACCGAGGGACTATGTCGGTCATATGCTTGGCCATACTAAGGACTACGCAAGGCAGACACAGTGAAGAGGAAGAGAGAAAGGATGAGAACGAGGGGGTTGAGGACGATGGGACGAGAAGGAGAAGGATGCGTATCCTACCGCAAAATCGGTTGAGGTTTCTCGACATACCCGCTCCGCTATATCTACCTAGTGTCTACCTAGTTATCGTTGCCTTCAAGCACTCTGGCTTAGAGCGTCTAGAGTCTACAGTAGATCGAGGCCCGGGATGTGGATCCATCAGGTATAAGAATGCGTCAGACACTCTTCAAAGTGGGTATTTAACTTCCGCTACATGTCTCTACTCATTTCTCATTGCATCCCCTTCTCATCTCTATTCCTCCCGTCAACAGAATTCTCCTCGAGAACTAAGCTCAGAGAATCCACACCCGTTCACCACGAAGTAGTTAAGATCGTCGAAACGCACGTGATCGACCGTAAAAGAAGCCTCGAAGACAACATCTGCCACATCGTCGCGCCTGTATAGGTTTATTGGCACCCTATGGTATACATTTCATCGTCGTGATTAGTGACGAAGAAGAAGAAGGACGACCCCAACAGGGGATTCTGGTAAGAAGTAGCTTACAAAGATTATGGTGCACCGCTGGTTCTGCTTCCAAGTCGGTGTTACATCTTTAATTATTTGACGCTTTATTCTACTGGATTAGTAAATAGAAATCTAAACCCTTTACCCTATTTATCTACCACTGCGTTGCTTCCAGTTTACGGATAGGACTTTTTTCTATAATCTAAGTAGGGCAATCTGATATCTTCTAGCCCGATGGCTAAGAGACAGTAATAGAGCAGGTCGTATATCCAGCTCCCTCCGCTACCTTAGTAGAGCATTCGGATCTCACTTCTATAGCCGGTCGGTCGGTCCGCTGTACTAAGGTACTGGCTGTGCCGGCTCTTTGGTAGCAGTACGATTCAATCAGCTAAGGTCATATTCGATCCGTACGAGTGCCTGAGTTCTACTGATTGTGGTAAGTAGTAGATATATAAATGGAGGTTTATTACTATTTGTTTCGAAACGAAATATTAATATAATAAAGAGCAAGATACCTTATTTTACCTGGAACTCGAAAAGTATTCTAACCTAAGGCTACCGTACCTTCCATTAGGTTACCTTACCTTAAGCGGAACAAGTGGTGCGCCACCACAGCCACGGTCTTGGTACGCTACCGTACTCCGAGTTTCACCTTACCAAACTACTTGACTACCAATTTTTCTACAACAGATGCAAAGATGGCATATCTTGTTCGCCAAACAAGAATGCAAGGAGTCTAAGTCTACAATTAACTACCTTACTTCTAGCTGCATATCTCATATTTTCTAACCCCTAGATTTGAATCGATAAAGGTCTGTGGCGCCTTTACGACACCTGGGGCTATGTTTATATCTTATTGAACAAACAACATTATTCACCTAGTCATCAGGCAACAATATAACAGATACCACATTCACTCTGGATAGGTAGATAACTTACCTTTTACCTTCACTGTCGCTCTTTCACTCTGTTTAACAAGGCCGATTGACGATTGTTCTTACACTACATCGCTCTTCGCTCTTCGCTCTTCGCTTGTCGACATGTTTCAATCAATATCCATCGTCGCCTGTTTATCTCAGCTATGCATTGTGCAAGTCCTCGCTACACCAGACCTTCAGAACTTGTCGAGCATGTCAAACAAAATGACTTTGGATTCGGATGTTCTACTTTGGTCTACAGTCCTGGCTATCCTCCTCTCCTCCCTCATTCTAAGTCGCTCTATCTATGTATACACACGCTCAAGTCAACGCAAACCGAAACATTTTCCCTTCCTTCGGTTACCTCCTGAGCTGAGAAGTTCGATCTATGAATATCTTGTTGAATGGAATCCGATATATCCACCGCTTCCGCCACTACCTGAATCTCAACTTGGCCGTCTGGTCAAGTGGGTAGCTTTTATCGTACGCTGGAATCCTCGGTACTCTTATCGCAACCCCATGTTGCTGGTCAATCGTCAAATTCACGCCGAGTTCATCGAGCTGTTGTGCATGAGGAAATCTTTTCTGCTTAAAGTGGATAAATTCAACCAGAACAAAGAGTGCATTTGGCCCATCCCAAGCTCAACAATCGCACAAATCCGCAAATGTGACCTCAAAATCATCGCCACCTCGGATATGCTCGAAGCCGACGACCCTCGATCCATCACCGAAGACTTTTCATTGCGCGATCGAGTGTGCGATCAACTTGCACGAATGGTGAAACTCCAGCGCGTTAACTTGCATATCCACGCTCTTGGCGATCCCCTCTGGAATCCTCTCTGGATGTGGTACTACATCTCACTCGCATTCAAAGACGTTCCCAACATTAAGTTCCGTGCCATTACTTTCAGCCTCCATTCCATCAGTCCTATCCCGAATCTCCTCGCGAAAAACAAAGAAGGACTATGGGAGTGGCGCTGTCCCTTCGGACATCAGATTGAAGCGGACGCAAACCGGGTCCAGCCGATACGCGAGTTTTGCTCGAATCTGTACAAGGAGTGCGAGACCTGTGACGCTCCCTCAACCCCCTGAGGCTGTTTTGCCCTATGAAGTAGGTTTTGGATGACTCGCAGCGAATCAGGCGCTATTGGGTATAATGAATTGAATATGATTCAATAGAGTGGTCACGAACTCACGATGTAAGATAGAATACGGTTGAGTAGTTAATGAACGAATGTGATGAAACACTCCCTTCGGCAAATTGCTGTTGGCGTGAGGAAGTCCTTCCAGAACTGTACAAGGTGTTGAGATTCTGTGAACAACTGAAGTTGACCGTATATTATCATACATAGAGTAAGTGTACGGAAGTAGAGTGAGGAAGCCGTTGTTGCCATGTCGGAGGTGAAAGGACAAGAGAGTAAATTTTGACCAGCAGATACACCGGTAGTATAAAGTCAGATATAGCATCGAGCTATACCTGCTTCGTCGCCCTCTTAGGGTAGGCCTAGCTTTCTATAATACATTCAGATCTCTTTAACCCGAATGCACAAACCGTCGGAACCTCTCAAAGGGGACGAACTCAATAGTAAACCTTACACATATAGTAGTGTACGTAGTAAAAAAGAAAAGGAGTGAGGGTTGTGATGGTCCAGGAGATAAATTTTAAGATGATGAGGTATAGAAGTTATTATATTGACATGTACTGTACTCAGCTAGGCAAATCCTGCTTTAAGGTTTTATTCTGCTGAGCTCGTACAAGTTTAGCGTATGTTTAGCTTCCTGCTCGCAATCCCCGCCGTGCCGGATACCGGTCGACGATGATCCAGATCTGACCGAATTCAAGCCGACTGGTACAATACAGTACAGTAATGAGTCCTAACCGGGAGATACAGTACTGTACAGTAAAGGTAATCAACTCGCGAGATACCTGAACTGTCCAACTGGCGTGACCTGAGGTAGTGACCTTTTGCCCACCGTTACCATGTCCTTTACACAGTACAAAATTCAATTTCGACTTGTACTTACCCCCTCCTCGTTGCACCTATTATTGCCAATTCGCAATGTCCCGCTGCGTCCCCCGCTAGGATCGCGGAAATACCGATCGAGTACTGTACCAAGCATTCCGCTTCCATTACGTTGTGCTTTTTCCACTTGAATTCGCCCCTCTAAAATTCTCACCTTTAAATGCCTTCTTTGTCAAAATCGGCTTCCGCGAGCTCATAGTCACCAAATTCTTATCATTATGGAGGCTGAGCCTAAACCAGATCAGGCAGAAAGAGCCCCGTCCATCTCCCAGAATTCCATAAGAGCTCGAGAGCTTTACAAGTACTACAGACCCGATCAGGCTGTCACCACCACGACTTCTCAAATAACCTCTCCAGATACCACTTTGACAGCGTTCTGCCAACTGACAGCCATACGACTGAATGCGGAACGCGCCCTCATCACATTGATTGACAGTGACACGCAGTATTTTGTTGCGGAATCCACCAGAAGTCTTAACCTTCATGATACTACAACTTCTGGAGACCCAGGGGATGGATTATGGGCGGGAGTAAGGAATCCCACTCACAGAAAAAGGCAACCCTTCTGACTTTCAGCAGTGCTCGTCCACCCCTAAGGTTGGGAAGCTTTGTGAGCACACCATATGTGTACCCTCTCGCACCGACGGTAATCCATCCTATTTCGAAGTTCTAGACCTCTCGAAGGATGAACGTTTCAAAGGCCTCCCCTTCATATCTGGGGAACCATATTACAAATACTACTGTGGGGTACCACTGCGGACAGGAACTGGGATTAACATCGGTTCACTCTTCGTCTTGGACAGGAGGATACCAGAGCCAATGAACCCTTCAAATAGAGAATGTAAGTGATCGTTTCATCTACCATGAGGAAGTTAAGGGACTGAGACAGCGGTTTTATAGTCTTTGCAACAATGGCCAGTAACGTAATGCAGTACTATGAAATGGGCCATGAGAAACGCGTGAGACAGCGCATTATGCAGATGAACCAATGTGTAGCAACATTTGTGGAACCTGAGCATCAAAAGTCGCAGCTTTCGAAACAGAAAGCGGCGCTGGAGACACAGAATCAGTCGTCCTGGAGTCAAGCTGGGTCGCGACCCGAGGGAAGTACGACATCTTCGAAATCTCCGCTGGAAGATAAAAAGCAGACTTCGACGGAAAGCGGTGGTGATAACTCCTCAGTCCACGAGTCGGAAGGTGAGGTAACTCCGAGGGTTACTGAGGATGATCGGACCGCTACTTTCAAGCGTGCGGCCGACCTCTTGCGCCTATCTCTTGACTTGGAGGAGGATGATGCAGCTCTCTTTATGGACAGTGTAGTGCCTGCCAACAAGCGTCAAACCGCTTCATCCACAGCTCCTGTTGGTGGAAGAACAGAAGACCGATCCTCGGCAGCTGGGGGACGCCGGCCGTCAGTTGATCACTTTACGGTAAGAACTTCGAGCTTTCACGGGGGAGAGAGCTCTCATAATACTCGTTCCTTCCTTTCAAGACACTCGATACCAGCTGAAGTGCTCGCATTCTCCTCCAAGAGCTCACCGGCATATTCTGATGATCCCACGGCACATCCGTCAGCTTTCACGCCTCTACTCCCCAGTGACTTGAATATCCTCTTATCTCGGCATCCTCACGGGAAATTATTCAGCTTCGAACATGGCCAGCTTGTCAACAGTTCCTCTAGCGAAGAATTATCGAAAGAATCTGCAGCGAAAATTCTCAGGAAACGTACACGACGTCCATCACAAACGGAGGCGAGACTTCTCCTGAAGCATTTTCCAAGAGCACGACAGATCATATTCATACCTCTTTGGGATACGTGAGTACTTTTTCATAAGATAGCTATCAACACGCATTAGCTTATGCAAGTTTATAGGACCACTTCGAGATGGTCCGCTTTTTTCGCATATAATACTTCTGAGTTCCGAGCTTTCACCCACAATCCGGACTTGCTTCATTGCATTGCTTTTTGGTAAGGCACAGGAATGATTTATCTGGCGTTGACTAATGAGGATAGTAACTGCGTTATGACCGAAATCGCACGTTTAGCTGCTTTAGCAGCAGATCAGCAAAAGAGTGACTTCATTGGCTCTATCTCTCATGAGCTTAGGAGCCCTCTGCACGGTAGGTAACATTCAAGTTGGAGTTTTCATAATCTAATTTGCATTTCAGGTATCTTGGCCTCTTGCGAATTCCTTTCGGAAACGGATGCAACATCATTCCAGAAGTCACTTATCGATACCGCAGATAGCTGTGCAAGGACTCTACTTGATACTATAAATATGGTTCTGGACTATAGTAAAATAAATGCGTTCGAAAGGAATGCGAAGACAGCTAGAAAAGCTCGACGAATAATTCCGGCTGCAATGAGCGGCAAGAATGCGCCGATTTTACAACCTTTACTTCATATTTACGGAGATGTCGATCTGGCTGCAATAACTGAAGAAGTAGTAGAAGGTGTCGCAACTGGACAGGTCTTCAAGGACTTTTCAAGCCTTGATGCTACTCAGTATTCGAGTATTTCCTCATCTAAGCCGGGCCGTACCAATCTATCGCAGATTTCTAGCGGCCGTCCGAATGTGGAGGTGATCCTGGATATGCCACGACGAGACTGGATGTTTGTCACACAACCAGGTGCCTTTAGACGTGTCGTCATGAATTTGTTCGGTAATGCCCTGAAGTACACAGCAATGGGCCGTATAATAGTCAAACTTGAAGCAGAAGATGCTATGTATGATGCAAACGATCCCACTCGGTCTTCCGGACACCCAGAACACGTATCCTCCTATGTGACATTGACGGTATCTGATACTGGCCAAGGGATCTCCGCTGATTACATGCGAAATAAACTCTTCCAGCCATTCGCTCAGGAGAGTCCTCTGAACCCGGGGACAGGACTTGGTCTATCATTGGTCAAATCAATTGTGAATATGTTGGGTGGTGAAATAGACATTAAGAGCGCGGTTAATGTTGGTACACAGGTTACAATCAGGTTCCCGATGCAGGCATCCTCTTCTCAAGGTTCCTCTGGTTCGGGAAATTCAAACCAAACACCCAGCTCCGCCGGCAGCGGAATAGAACGAGTGAAAGATGATAGCCTTGATATTGTGAGAGAGAGAGTACGGGGGAGAGTTGCAGCGATATACCCACGCAAACTAACAGTAGGTTCGCCGGAAGAGGCGATTGCGAATACGGTTCGTGAGGTATTGAGCAAGTATTTGACTGAATGGTTCCAGTTTTCAAAGGTTGAAGATTGGATCCCTTCGACGAAAGCCTCTGTCATAGTCATCGATGAGGCCGACTTCTCGGGGTTCTTAAAAGCTATGCCTGGAATCTTCGACAATAAGGATGAACCGGCCGTCTTAGTACTTGGTACTTCTGCATCACGCCTGACAGCCACGTCGGAATTCCCTACAGCTAGGAATTTAGAGTGGTTGTGTCGTCCGTGGGGCCCTTTCAAACTTGCCAAAGCGTTGAGGCTTTGTCTAGGCAACACTGAATTGTCATTACCAATACTTGACGAAGCTGGTTATCATCCAAGCGTTCAACCTGCTCAAACCAGTCCTATCGGTGATGTCGTAACAGTGCTCGAACAGGTCACCCTCAAGTCCGAAGGTGTCGATTCAGCAGAGATATCAATCCTGAAACAAGGCTCCGCGCTAGCAAATGAGGATAGCAGCAACGCGTGGATGGCCATGGATAGTACCGTCACCAGCCAGGGAAGTGAAGACTCCAAGGACAAGTCGCATAGCGAATTCCCATTCCCGATGAAAGAGGGCGAGCTTGTTCCCCCTGAGAAGACTGAACCAATTGCGACGAAAGAAACCGAACCGATCCCCCAGGAGGAAACAAAGCCGACTTTACCACTTCCATCTCCGGCGTATAATCGGCCATTACTTCATTTACGCCACACTCTTTCACCTACCACCACGGAGCTCTCAGCTAACGATGGAGCACCAGCGTCTCCTATGTCCAGCAAGGGCGTCATAGTGAATGCAACAGCACCACAACTTTCCCAGCCCTCATCAGTCTCCCCACGAAGCGCAATCTCTCCAGGTCTCCCTATACCAACATCAGGAACCAACCGCACCCCTCGTCTCCTACTGGTAGACGACAACCAAGTGAACCTCCGCCTTCTGCAGACCTTCATGAAAAAGCGCAATTACAACCTCATCTCCTCTGCCACCGACGGCGCCCAAGCCGTCGAGGTATTCCGAGAGCTCATGAATCAGGAACCCCCCGCACCTCCTGATATCATTTTCATGGATATCTCGATGCCGGTCATGAATGGCTTTGAAGCCACCAGACAAATCCGCGCCATCGAAGCCGCTTCGTCCGCAGCTACCGTCATGACGCCCGGGGAAACTCCGATCTCGCCCCCGTCAAGCGTGGCCTCTCCCAGCGGCGATCGCGGCAAATCCCCCATATCCCATCGTCGCCCCTCTCAGCTCAATCCTTTCGAGACGCCGGCGCCGAGTTTGGTAATCGCGCTCACGGGTCTCGCGTCTGCGCAGGACCAGGCCGAGGCGTTCGTCTCCGGTGTCGACTTGTATATGACAAAGCCTGTCAGCTTTAGAGAGGTAGGCAGGTTGTTGGATAATTGGGTGAGGAATGGGGGTGTTCGGGAAGGCGTCCCGCATGGGCCGGTCACCGGTGGGTCTTCTGGTACGGCGTAGGAGTGGTAAGACTTACTCACTGGATTTCGGGTGGTCATGAAGTATGAGAGATGAGCGATGAGCGATGAGTGGCTTTCTGATGTTTTCTGTGCATTTGGTGGCGTTTGTGGTGCATTGTCAGGCTTGAGATAGACGGGAAGCGAGGCGTGGGTTTTCAAGCTTTTGTATGTTGAGAAGGGGCTTGTGAGGGTGTGGTGGTTATGATGAGTTTAATTGTAGATATAAGGGATAGAGAATTGTCATGTGATGGATTACCCTTCGCGTGAGATATATTGAGAGAGATAACACTGGATCGAGTATTCCTATCGAACTGTAATTGATTTTTAACGGGATTTAGATGTTTTCTGGACATCACTGGCGACCTATTGAGCTAGGAGTACTGGACTACGGTTCTGCACCCTATATACGATTCTGTCACTACCGTACACCCAGTACTCCTTAATGCTCTCTTTCCCAAACAGCAGAGCCAGGAAACATGTCCAAGGGGATGGATCCCATAAGCAACCTTCAACCAAATTGGCCAGTACAGTCAACTTCAGTAGCAGACCCGCTCACTTCCCTCATCCCGCCCCCGCAAAGTCAGAGCTCACAGCCATCGCATCGGGACACAGCACGCAGTCCCCCTATTACCAGACGCAAGCATCACAAAAACTTCGCATTCTCGTCTAAGCTGAGGTAGCTACCTACGTACCATGCCATGCCGTGCCATCTCGCCTCTCTAGCGGATATCACAAACCAAATTACACGACCGAAAAAAGCGCAGTGATGACGAAGAAAAGGGGGGGCAACAATGCCGATGAACCAACCGAGCACATGATCTGCTTTCTTACTTTTCAGAACCCGACGACTGTGCCATATCTCCCAAAAACGCCTGATATGCAAGAACCGAAAAAGGTAGGGGGTAAGACAAGCGATGAAGAGAAACGCAATAGATGATATGAACGAAGACACGTATGCCTGTTTCAGACGTAGACGCATACGAAGAAATGATAATCCGGAACAGATTACCATGTCGTCTGGATAAAGAAAAGATGATACCATGATAGAATCGGTGCAGACGCCAAGAGGAAGTGATTCCTAATCCTTGATATCCCTAGCCCACGCCCTACAAACCGTTTTCCTCTCCAATCCATCTGCCTCAAGAACCCTAACCACATCTCTAAACTGGATTTTCTTCCCGCGGAGCCCATCCTCCCTGAACTCGCCCCACCTCTGCTCCTTAGCCCTGAGGTCCTTATCCACGCCACCCGGACCCGGTGAACCGGCGACACCGCCGACGTTCGTGTTGATCCGACTCGGTGTGCTGGCCCCCGAACCCGCCGTGCTCATCCACGAGTATTTAGACTTCTTTCCGAACTGCATGTTCGCCGTCGAATTGGCCGCTCTGTGTAGTACCTCCTCCGTCTGTCCTTGCTTTGCGAGCTTGTCGCGTTCCTTCTTCGTCATCTTTGTCTCAGGTGCGATCAGAGAGGTCGGGTTAGGGGTGCTGGCGCCGCCGGGTGTGGAGGGTGAGTCTGCGGTGCCGGAGTCGGCGAGACGACGCCGCTTGGTGCGCGCGGCGATACGGGCTTCTTCGTGCTTGCGGTCGGTGGTGGCTACGGTTCGAAGTTGGATTGCGAGGGTGCTGGAGAAGGATATGGTGGGCTGGGGAGTTGGTGGGGGGTCGGTGGGGGGTGTTGGTAGTCGAGCGGCGTTTGGTGAACGAGGACCTTATAAGAGTCTGTCAGTTTATGGTCTCGGGATCACATCAATCTTCATACCTTTCCCAGGAATTGTCCCCGGACTGATGGCACTGTCGGGCATATCCCACGCTGTGTTGGATACACTCTTCTGTATGGCTTTGATCGACTTGGTTGCGCCGTCGCCTACAGCCAACGATGCCCAGTCCGGGGGAACGTCACCATTGGAGCCGATTTGACGAGCGCGAGTTAGAGCATATGAATCTTCTACGACTCCACGTATACGCTCTTGAGTAGCCAGAGAAAGAATGGTAAGGATGTCCGCGTAAGTACCAGGCATAACGATACTACTAGCTTGTGCAGATATGATGGCGCCATTAGGCCCAGTTCCAGTGATCATGCTTTGATTTTGAAAAGTCAGTTCTGGTTTCCTGTCGTACAAACCGTTTACGTCGATGCGAACGCCGCTCTCAAGGCCTCTGTCGTGAAGCCGCTTGCGGAGAGTGTTGCCATAAAGGAAGGGATCATTCAAATGGATTGCCTGGTGCTCGTTAAAAGCTCTTGCGGCCCTCTTGTACTTCTCTTCTATACTCCGTTCGACATCTTTTTCTGAGATACCCGCATTCTGATTCAACTGGCCTGCTCCTTGAAGCGCCGAAAATCCATTACTACGCTGCGACCACACGTTAAAGCTCGTATTAGGGGAAAGGGTAGCCGAAGATTGTGTGTTAAAAGACAGGTCCGCGCCGTGCTGGTTGCGATAGGTTCCAGTCAAATAGTTTTCTTCTTCTCGTAGATCTACTCCAGAGACAGCCATGACATCACTTATTTCATTGATATCGGTCGATCTATCAGCCTTCTCCAGCTTATCTGATTTTTCCGCAGGACGCTGAGGAGGTCCCATAGTGCCAGCTGCTGGACGGGATGCGGGAACTGCATTGTACGACTGTGGAGCGTGGAATGAGACGGGAGAATGCTGTGACTGATTTGGCGCTGTAGATGGGAAAGGGGGAAAACTCAGGGGAGAATGCGCGGATTGAGGGGGACCTTGGGGAGAAGATAACGTTGGAGAACCAGTGTAAGGAGATCCAGGATAAGAGTCGAGCCTTTGTCTCTTATTTGGGGGGAGTGAGAGCTCGCCATTGGTAGGCGGCTGACCGCCATACGGAGCGTAGTTTGACATTGTAGCAGATCTCGTCGTTCGAAAGAGAGATGATATATATGTCCTTTAAAGAAGGTAGAGAAGGTAGAAAGGCCGACTGAGGAGGTTAGGTAGGTGTTGCGGCCAGCCGGGGGCGCTGGGGGGTTATCTTCTATTTGAGTCGAACATCTGCGGCGACTGATCTTGCGGGTCACAAGCCGATGTACCCTACTGTACTGTCGCGATCCACGGGACTATTCTTGAATCTTGAACGTGGTCGAAATTATGAATGGGAATCATTCATTCTATTGATGATATTGTCCTTGGACTATCGTGACAAGAGGAAAGGAAAAGCAGAAGGTCTAAGTCTTGGCACCCGACAGGCAGAGTCAGAGCTTCGTCTCGGTCAAATTAATTTCCGGTTCTTACAGTAAATTTGATTACATACATGCGTGGAGCACAAAAGTTACAGAATATTTGAGAGTATCTCATCGATATCACGTTTTTCCTTTGTGCTTCCAAAGTGCCAAACAACATTCCACCATCCAAGTCTTACAAGGTTTGCTCCATAACTGACGTAGAACGATACATACAAGGCGCTACAGATCCTATCGCGGACATCATATGCAATTACCACTAAGTAGGTCGTGATGGCGACAAAGAGGAAGCTCGCCGCGATGGGCCCAGGCGATGATGAACCCGTCGACCCATCCGATGAGCTGTCTTTTGTATGCTTGGGCGGAGGGAATGAAGTAGGACGATCGTGCCATATCATACAATACAAAGGAAAGACAGTAATGGTAGGCATCACTCTGACCTTCACAAGAACCTTGAGCTGATCGATCATGTTTGATAAAAGCTTGATGCTGGAATGCATCCCGCGTACGAGGGATTAGCTGCCTTACCTTTCTACGATGAGTTTGACCTCAGTACAGTAGACGTCCTCCTAATCAGCCAGTGAGTTGTTTTCATCTTCTTACTTGGCTATTACTAGCGACGGACATCACATATCAGAGATGGGACATGACCTTGTTGGGTTGGAGGATTTCAATATTATAGCATTTTGGTCTGATAATGCGGGCCATAAACATCATTTGGAATAAGGAAGCAAATAAATATATCCCCATCTTGTATATCAGAAACAATGGAAACACTTTTGCTTCTCATTCTCCGATGATGATTGTGCTCTTGATTGTCCACGTCGTCCGTCATATCCAGATCATGTCCAGTGGAGTATCTCTGTGCGTTTTGTTTGACGTAAGCTAATCCAGTATCCTTACAGTTTCCACGTCGATCATGCTGCCTCTCTACCATATGTGCTTGCGAAAACCAACTTCAAGGGCAAGGTGTACATGACGCATGCTACAAAAGCCATCTACAAATGGATCATCCAGGACAGTGTCAGGTTGGGGAATGCACAATCTTCCTCCGAACAAAAGGTCCAACTATACACGGAAGCAGATCACCTTGCAACATTCGACAGAATAGAAGCTATCGGCTATCACACCACCCATTTCGTATCCTCCATACGTATCACACCATATCCTGCAGGTCATGTTCTAGGAGCAGCAATGTTCCTTATTGAAATTGCAGGTCTAAACATTCTCTTCACAGGCGATTACTCCCGGGAACAGGACCGCCATCTTATCTCCGCAGAAATTCCCAAGAACGTTAAAATCGATGTTCTAATCACAGAGAGCACGTTCGGTATCTCATCGCACATCCCTCGATTAGAGAGAGAAGCAGCGCTCATGAAATCGATAACGGGGATTCTGAATCGAGGAGGACGAGCTCTTCTCCCAGTGTTTGCCCTTGGCCGTGCTCAGGAACTACTCTTGATTTTGGAGGAATACTGGGGGAAACATCCCGAATATTCTAAGTATCCGATCTACTATGCATCAAATCTAGCACGGAAATGTATGACCATCTACCAGACCTTCATCGATTCCATGAATGATAATATAAAACGCATGTTCCAGCAGAAGATTGCGGACTCGAGCAACGACGACCAAAGCAGGGGCGGTCCATGGGACTTCAAATACGTCCGTTCGCTCAAGTCTCTGGATCGATTCGACGACGTGGGAGGTTGCGTCATCCTAGCCACACCGGGTATGATGCAAAACGGAGTCTCCCGCGAACTTCTCGAAAGATGGGCGCCAGACCCAAAGAACGGAATCGTCATGACCGGCTACAGCGTCGAAGGCACAATGGGAAAGCTCATCATGAATGAGCCGGACCAGATTACCGCAGTCATGACCAAGCGTACGAACGTCAACGCCCGCGGTGTCGGCCGGGAAGGCGAGCAGATCCTGATTCCCAGACGCTGTAGCGTGCACGACATCAGTTTCGCGGCCCACGTTAGCGGCGTCGAGAACAAAGACTTCATCGAAGAGGTCGCGGCGCCCGTCGTCATCCTCGTCCACGGCGAAAAACACAACATGATGCGCCTGAAATCCAAGCTCCTCTCCCTCAACTCCGACAAAGCCCTGCCCGTAAAGGTTTACTCCCCAGCCAACTGCGAGGACCTCCGCATCCCCTTTAAAACAGAAAAAGTCGCCAAGGTCGTTGGCAAGCTCGCCTCCATCCCGCCAACCCTCGCATTCCGCTCCAAAACCTCCCCCGAGAGCGAAGCCTCTGAATCGGTAGAGGAACACCAACCGCAAATCATCCAAGGCGTTCTCGTCCAGAACGATTTCAAAATGAGCCTCATGGCGCCTGAGGATCTCCGCGAATACGCCGGCCTCTCCACCACGACGATCATGTGCCGACAGCGCATCACGCTCTCCGCGGCCGGCGTCGCCCTAATCCACTGGGCGCTCGAGGGCACCTTCGGCGCCGTGTCCCAAACGACCTTCAAAGATGAGGCCGTCAACGGGAAGAGAGAGGCGCCGACTAACGGCCACAGGGACGTCGCGGACGAGGAAATCTCGCGCGAGACAACGGCGTTCAAGGTCATGGATTGCGTGACTGTGAAGTGCGGTCCGGCTGGCGCGGTGGAGGTGGAGTGGGAGGGCAACATGGTGAATGATGGCATCGCGGACGCCGTGTTGGCCGTTTTGTTCAGTGTTGAGAGTAGTCCTGCCGCTGTGAAGCGTGAGTTTTTCTTTCCTCTTATTATCCCTTTTGCAATCCACCCACAAAAAGAAAAGAATGAAAAAAAAAATGAAAAAGCTTCCTCATACTCACACCATCCCAAACAGCCAATTAACACCACTAACAAACCCAACCCAGAATCCTCCTCCAAACAAACCCACTCCCACATGCACTCCCCATCCCTTTCCCCCCCCGGGGCCCAAAAACCAATCCAAAACCCCCACGCTTCCCCCTCCCCCTCAACGCGGCTCAGCAGACTCTGCATGTTCCTTGAAGCGCAATTCGGGTCCTCCGCCGTATCGCCTATACCTCATCCCCGCATTTCCAATCCCTCCTCTGACCCCTCTAACCCCGACGAAACAACCGAGCTCAAGCGCCTGCACGCCCTCGGTATTCCGATTCCAGGTATTTTAATAAAGGTTGATAAGCAGGAAGCGCGGATCTGGCTTGAGGAGTTGGATGTTGAGGCGTCCAGCGCCGTGCTTAGGGAGAGGGTGCGTGCGGTGGTTGAGCGGGCGGTGGAGGTTGTGAGTCCGATGTGGGGATAGTTTGGGGCGTAAAGGAAGTAGAGTGAGGATAAAGGAAGAGGATGGCGAAGGCGGATGGGGTGGATATGTACCGGGACGAACGGGGAGGGTTGGGAGAACTTGGGCCGTCGGTCAGTGGAGATTTCAAGATTTGGGATGGCGGGAGCAGGATTGCTGGGTTAGCTAGATGGGTAGTTAGGTAGTTTGGCTCTTTGAGCAGGGTGTATCGTTTAACCTAAGGTAATCTACTTTACATGTGCATGTTTCCTAAACCTGTGGTGAACCTAAACTTTTAAGGGAATGGGAAGAAAGGGAAGTCGTGGTCTGAAGGCACAGCCCTGACACCAATTCCAATCCTCTAGTGTGATAAACCGTGATAAACCGTGGTCCGTGCCATATTTTCCGTTTCCGTCGTCCATAAGTCCGTCCAAAATTGATTAGGGGTGAAAGGGAATATCAGGAAGAAAGTGGTAAGTACAGATAAAAGGAAAAGGGGATGAGTGAAGATCCGAAGGAAAATTGTAAAAGTACAAATCGCCACCATTAAAGAACCAATTAGGACTTATCCGACCAATGCTTCATCCCAATGTAGGTCGTCCATGCTGACATGTGTATATTTGACGAGAAACATCGCGAAACCTTTCTAGAAAGTACGATACTACGTGGAATAGCTATGCGTAGCCGTTTCTCAAGGAGCGTGAGCTGGCATATTGACGCCGGTACGGTAATGGAGGATCCTGTAACCGACACTATAGAAAATCATCGGTTTTAAGTTCGACCTAGTGGTAGGGATGAAAACTTACAACTTGCCCAACTTGGATCCAACTTTTTTGACATCAGCTTCTAGCTCGAAGCCGAACCCATTCATCCACTCGGTGATACAATCAGCCCAAAACACGTCGTTGTCGTCGTAATGAAGGAAAGCGATGATGCTATTGAGAACTCTCTTTCCACCTGCGCAGAGATGGGTACCTTCTCCCACGAATTCATAGCCGTTTCGAAGGTCGTACATAGGATCGACGAGGTATAAGAGACGATCGAGTAGGCATCGAGCAACACCTTTCTTTAGATATTCAGGATGGACGAACAATTCCATCTCGGCCGTATAGCGGAACATGGGATGTTCGCGGGGAAACTCATTGGTATAAGCGTAGCCCACGATTTTCTCCGGACCACGTGGACGACGGTTGTTTGGGCCTGTAGAGATTTTCTTCTCGACGGCCACAATGAAGGTGAGACCGGCATCCTTGAGAGCTTGTAGGCTACTGGCCATGACATTGATTGGGCGCACTTGGAATTCGGGTGCAAAGACACTGTTGCGGATATACCAGTTATAGATGTCCACAACTTGGGTAGCGTCGCCAGGTTTGTACTCGCGGAGATAGATGTTGACAAAAGGTTTTACCTGCGTGGCTCTTGGATCTAGTTGGAGCTTGTCAAGCTCGACCTTCAACTCTCTGGCGTTCTTGAAGGAATCATAATATGCCTTCTTCCAAGCCTTCCTCCTTTCCTCCTTCAAGGTTATCTTCTTTGACGCATGGCGGCTGCCGAGATCAGCAGCGGCTAGTTTACAGCTAATTTCATCAACGGGATCAAGTTTTGCATCAGGAACGTTGATCGGCTTCAACATGCTAGAGTTCTGGGGTGTAAACATGGTCCACCAAGGTTTGTCAAATTGATTTTCTTCGTCAAGATCTAAGGAGTCCAAATAGAGATCGGACTGAAGATGTCTGTCCCACCAAAGCTGTGTATCTTCAGCGTCAATGTCGGTTGGGATCCACTTCCGAACTACGACCTCGCCCTTGACTGGGTCGAGAAGCTGCTCCGTAGTAACGCGCTCGTCTCTATCTTTGTCCGGAATCCAGTCTGCAATGTTCCGGAAGAAGTTCTTGGACTTGTAGGTATTCCTGAATTCCCAATCGACGGGAGCAGGGAGCCAGTCGCCATTCCAGTCAACGAGATGGCCCAACGGGTTTGTTTCATCGTAGTATGCGTCATCGGCACTTGATTTAGCGGTCTTGTCGCCTTCGTTTCCGGCCTTTTCGGCATGTTCACGGATCTCCTTATTTGTGGGCCACTTATCCGAGCGTGGGTTTGCCTTCGGCTTGCATTTACCGTTCCTAGCCATCGTGTTCGGTTCGGTAGACGCTGCTGTTTGGGTCGAAATGATGTCAATCGGGTTTTGAGTGATGATGATGGGATTCGAAGTGCTCAGCAGGTCTGTGTCCTGATGAGAAGGAATGGGAGCACCACCGTCACTGACAAAGGTAAGGTAGATGATGATTAGATATGCCAACCACACAAACGATGGGAAGTTTTTGATCGAGTGACTTACTGAGCAAATGACGTCTGCTTCGACGCTGCTGCAGCTTGAGCTTGAGACGGAATATTATCACCCGGCCTGCCTTGTCTTTAATACTTTTAATTCCATTAGTAAGGTGCAAAACGGTTTACTTACCGCTCCTGTGATACGAATTTGGAGTTTTCAGAATTAGAAACGTCCATCTGATCATCCAATTCGATGTATTTTACGTTCCTCAAATGAGGAGGAATCCATACAGCTCGCGGTCGCTCTTGCCTGCTTTGTTTGGCATTTACCTGGGGGTTATCCTCTCTGTTTCATCCGATGCGTTAGAGTGAGTTCTGGAGGTGGTAGTGAAGTAGATATAAGTAAGGTAAATATACGGTATGTATGATAGATCATAGTGAAGGTAAAGTAGATATAGCTATCATGAACCGGTGTCATTGATGCCTTATCTATTGTCCATTCTGAGCTGCTATAAACTTATTTATTTCTCTTACCTCAAATTTGCAACAGCCCTGTGATGATCTCGGCGAGAGTGATGATGGTTAACATCAATCGGCAACTGATCAGGCCTTACAATATAGCTTTTCGGATGCGTGAAAATCAGGCTCTCGTGTCTGTCTTTCGTTCTACTTGCCTAGCCATCTTGCGTCAAGCTGTAATCGGATTTTTGAGTTGCTTCTGCTTATGTCTTCGCTTCAGGTCGAGATTTGAAAATGGTTTCGACAAGGCAGCAAGAGATGTCGCTGACTGACTTTCTCAGGCGTGCGTCGTTAGAATGTGCTTGATTTTCTGCTACTCTTGCTCTTTTCTATACCTGGACAGACATCCGATGTTGTTGTTGTGCTTAGGTTAGAGGAGGTTGAGAGCAAAACAAACCGAAAGCTCGGATAGATGTTGGTTGACTAAGGTGTGGAAGGAGCGAAGGGAAGGGTTGCAACTTCCATTTAAGTTGTTCGTGAATCTTCTTTCATGTGACTCAAGAATACCGTACCTTAAATTACGCCCGTTTGTACCTTAGTGCAACCTGCAAGTGAGGAAAGTCAAGAAATTGTTTGATCTGAATATCACGCTGAATTAGGAAGTCGTGACTTTTACCTCTACCTTACCTTAGGCCTGCAGCGGGAAGCAACACCTCCTCCACCTCGTTGATATCCTTAATTTTCTTACACCTCCTAATTTCTAAGAGGCCAAATTCTATATACAATAATATGTTGGCCATTTTAAGAAAAGCACGTCTAAAAGACAAGGAGATGAGAGTGTTGATGTTGGGATTGGATTCTGCTGGGAAGACGACAATATGTAAGAAGATGCTCAATGAAGATATTACTGGAATTTCTCCTACTTTGGGATTCAACATAAAGACTATAGAATATGAAGGGTGAGTAATCGGCTTACAGCTACTTACGTACAGTGATGACAACTAACGCCATGAGAAGATACAAGTTAAACATCTGTACGATTTATCGATAACTTCATCTTTAATCATCTCGACCATTCTAACCATCTCGATGCATCAGGGGATGTCGGAGGGCAGAAGACACTCCGTACCTACTGGAGGAATTATTTCGAAAAGACTGATACTCTTATATGGGTTGTTGATGCCACCGACAAAGACCGACTTGACGATTGTCGTACAGAGCTCAAAGGGCTCCTTCAAGAAGAAGTATACAACACCCTCAACCATCCATCAAGCAGTCATTGAGCAGCTGATTGTTGCTCTCCAGCGTCTGATGGGGGCGAGCCTTTTGATCTTCAAGAACAAGAGTGACATCGAAAGTGCTATGAGTGATGATGAAGTTCGAGAGGTGCGACTTGTCACTTGTCCAGCCCCTCAAGTCCCTTTTTGCCTAATGATTAATGATGCGCTACAGGGCCTCCAACTTGATTTCATCAAAACTCATCATTGGACTATCGTAGCATGCAGTGCTATCACCGGTATGAATCTGCAGGAAGGTTTGGCCTGGGTTGTAGCAGATGCTAAAGAGAGGTTATTTCTCTATTGATTTGACTCTGCTCCGCCTGAGGATTTCTCTCTTGCTACGGAGGTATATTCTCTTAGACTCAGCTATACAGGCAAGTGAAGATTAAAAAGTAGTTTCATTAATTGTCCGTCATTATGTATACAGCAAGTGTATTGGAATAAGAAGGGATGACGTTGTGGAAGCAGTAGCGCTAAAATCATCCATAGCTCCATATCACAACTGTCTATAGTTTTAACAACTCCGTTTTAAAATGCTATTTAGAGTTGAATATTTGGATGTCAATGTTGTTTTCTTATTTATGAGATATTGATTGTTATATTTACATGGTTGTATGATTATGATACTATATTAGAACTAGTCGAGAATCGATAAGAAGTTGTACTAAGATTTCGGGCTTCGTGTACCTCGCATAAGCGTACTAAGTTCTTCATTGTTTACACCCGCATCGAAACTGCGGGAACACTGTCTTTACAGTCTTCGCACGCATTTATTAAGTCAAAAGTCATGTCGGACAACGGTATCGATCCCTCAGAGTTCGTTGCCAGGATCCGCGAATTGGGGGAAAAGCGTGATGAGGAAGATGGTAGGGGCCAGCTCTTATATGCTCTGAATTTGACATGTCTGATTACTGACGCGACAAACAGCTGAGAGATTTCGCCAACTCGAAGAGCAAATTAACGAACGCAGAGCAAGAAGAGCGGAACGAGCCCGTTCATATTCACCAGAAAAAGCTTCAGCTTCCTCAACCCCTCGCTCGATTCGCTCTCCCGCTGAGGTGGAAGTCACAACAAACCCCACCACAACAGACGCACCTGAACCTACGCTCACACCATTACAAAATTCATTGATCTCCAGTGATATAGCAGACGAACCTGTAAAACCGTCTAAAAGCCCTTCGGTCCCTCCAAAACGCTCTGGCACTCTGTCCTGGCAACAGAGGCCAAAATCCTCGGCTGGACGAAGGCCATTGTCAATGGTAGCAACGGAAAATCGCGCAGCGCGTTCACCTCGAGCCACACCCGATCCTACTGCAAATGATGAACTAGAACTATCCAGAGATCAGATTGCACAATCATTAAACGCAAAGGATCCTACATGGTTTAAACAGACTGCAGACAGGGGGGTCAGTTCAGCGGCATATAGGAAAAATCAGGAGGACATTGGTTCAGAAAACGAGTCAATATCTAGCAGAAGACAGCTTCCAGGAATGTCTCGACAATCTACAGAAGAACCTTCAAGCCCTCCACCAGATTACGTCCGCTCCAGCTCGCCTTCGCGCGCAAGCTCAGTTAGGGGCAGCACTTCATGGAGTAATCGGGTCTCAACCACAACAGCTCACACTTCACTGGATGCTCGTTCACCTTTGCCACTGCTTGATTCACAAAAATTCACACCTTCCGAAGCAAGTTCTTTGACCGCCCAGACTGAAGAATCCGGCTTTGGACGATTAATTGCCATGTCACCTTCCCAGGGTCGCATATCACCAACGCGTCCTGCGTCTCCTACGAAGGGCATGGGAGGATTTGTCCAAAGCGCCATGTTAAAGAGGTCGGATAGTGTGAGCAAGAGGTGGAGTGCTCAAGCTCCACCAAGTCTTAGTCGACAAGATTCTATAGCTAGTAATCGCAGCACGGCGTATGGTGGATTGACTGGATCAATGAGCACGCCCAAGGTGGATACACGTCCCAGCGGTCTAAGTCGGGGCAACTCGTTGGAGCCTAGTTCTCGCCCTACCTCAAGTCACAGTAACGCGACTTTGACACACGAAGCAACAGAACAAACGGCGAAGAGTCCTGACGATATATTTGCCAAGCCAACGCGCCCACACCACTCGCGTGCAAAATCCGTCGCGAACTCAACTTCGAATCCTCCAAACTCTGACGAAAAATCCTCAGAAATTTCACCACCTAGTCCATCAAAGCGATGGAGTCCAACTAAGTCTAGCTGGCTAGAAAGTGCGTTGAATAAGCCTAAATCACCGAAGTTCAGGATGGCGCCACCACCGCAACCAAGTTGGATGACCAAAATCAACGAAGCCAAACAGCAGAGAATGAGTGCTAGTCGAGAAGGACAAGCAGATCAGAAAGAGGTGTTCCCGACCGCTAAAGTCACAAAACCGAAATTTGAATCTTCTAGCAAGACGATGACACCCACACCCACGTCAAAACCAGTGCAGTCGAACGTGGACGCCTTTCTCAGGGACTTTGATACCAAAGAAAAGAAAGACTCTCCTTCGGTTGTTGGAAAGCCTCTTTCCCCTTCTCCTAAAGCTGTGACGCCAGCTTTAGAAGAGAAACGAGAATCTCGCGTCTCTGGTCACCAGGATGCTCCATCTACCACAAATCCAGTAACTTCACCTCATGTGCCCGAGGCCATCAAAACTGAAGCAACAACCTCTCCGATAGAGTCGAAACTAGACGCCAAGCGGGAGCTAAAGATCAAAGTTGAGCTACAGTCGAAACCAAATCCAGAATTGAAATCAAAACCCGAAATGAAGCCAAAACCAGATACACTTCCGAAGAGAGACTTCAGATCCAATCTCAAACCCCGACAAGAGCCTGCTTTGACCAGCCAGAAAGAAGAATTGGAATTTCGGAGTGTCTTTGGCAAGCTGAAGCGTACGCAGCCACAAAACTACAAAGCTCCCGATGAACTGAAAGATAACATTCTACGTGGCAAGTCGGGCTTGACAGTCACTGGCGGTCCCAAGAAGACAGAGCGTAGAGATGAGCTAAAAGAGGATCTGCTCAAACAGAAAGAGGCTATCAAGGCCAAAGTTTCTGAGTCTGGGACTGCGGCAGGCAAGAAAGCAGAACCTGTAGAAGCTCTCACTCCAGAAGCGCTAGCTAGAAGGAAAACCCTTAGTAAAGCAGATGTTGCCACACCTTTACCTCCTACGTCCACCGAACCTTTAGTTCCTCGCAAAAATGCGCGGCAGCAGCCAAAGATGCAGAATCTCGAAGCTGATTTCACCTCACCTTTAGCTTCTACGTCCACCGAATACTTAGTTCCACACAAGAATGCGTGGCAGCAGGCAAATTTCCAGAATTCCAAAGCAGGTGTTACCTCACCTTTACCTCCTACGTCCATCGAACCTTTAGTTACGCACAGCGATGCGTTGCAGCAGTCACAGATGAAATCACGACAGGAAGTTTATCACCCGGCAATGTCAAGTAAGCTGGCTGAACGATTCAACCCAGCTTTGGCAAATATCCTTGCACGTGGATCTCTTCCTGTTACCAGTCCACCTCAATCACCGACTCCTCCCAAGCCTAAATCACCTAGTCGAGCAGATCCCTTCGATAAGCCATCCGCGTCCTCTGCAGAGTTAACGCATATGACGAAAGCTCGAGCTCGTGGTCCGAAGAGACGTGCTCCAGGTAAAGCTGCAACAATTGCAACCTCGAAACCGACGGATGAAATACGAATTTCATCAGTGTCTCTTGTGAAAGATAAGGATATCCTTCCAAGCTCATCGCCTAAGACTACGGCTTATGGTCAAGGTACTCAAGGTGAATCAGTTGCTTCACGTAGAGTATCTGGAACACCATCGAAATCTTTGGATAAACCCAAGCCCTCTACACCTGCGAAATCTCCGTCGCTCAAAGACATTTCTACACTCTCACCGAGTTCCGATAAACCAAAACCTGCGACTCCCGTGAAATCGCCTTCCTTGAAAGATATTTCCACTTTCTCACCTTCAGACGGCTCGGAAAAGCCAAAGCCCACTGCTCCAGCGAAGTCTCCTTTGTTGAAAGGTGTGTCTATGTTCTCTACTTCAAACAATACAGATAAGCAAAAACCCATAACTCCAATAAAACCGTCTTCATTTAAAGATGTCTCAATGCAGGACGAGCACGAGGTTACTTCAAATAGTCCATTCTTAACTAAACCGTTCACTCCAAAGTCAGGCATTAGACCTCTCTCAGAGAAGCCGATCCAGAAATTCGACGGTTCAACATCTTCTCCACCTGTACGTGATCGGCTCAAATCCACCGATCTACGAGAGGTATCCAAAGATGACAAACTCCCGTCTGATCATGACAACTCAGCCTCAGAGCTGGGTAATGTCTCAGTGAAAGGAGCTGCTGCGATGTGGGGGCGCCAGGCTCCTACGGCTGGTAGCAGTGTTCGTGCAAGATCACCTATCAAACTCCCAACAAAGTATGACGAACAAACTGCGGCAGAGAATGCTGGGCTGACTTCCTCAAAGGAACATACTCCCGATAGAACAGTAGGTCTTGGTTTGAGCCGTATGAGTGCTGGTGCCGATTTGAGTTGGAAATCACTCGGCGAGACTTGGCCAGGCCGATCGTCGTTACCAAATAGTCCACCGTTATCTCCTTCACCGAAGACGGTATTAGCCTCCGAACCCACAGCAGCTCCCGAGCATAATATCATATCTCCTGAGCCCGGTACTTCCTTCAATGCACGCACAACTTTTTCCAGCTCCCCCGCTTTCGAAATCTCACAAGCCCGGGATATAATCTTCTCTTTCTTCGATACTCACCCAACCTTCACCGGCCCTGAGATCGACCCCGAGACCCTCTTAATTTCGAAACCCGCAGACACACCTAAAATCGAAACCATCAGCAGCACGATTCGCGAAGTCTCAGGTGAAGGTAAATTAACCCCGATGCGATCTCACGAAGAGCACATCCTCTATTCGGACATCATGTATCTCTGCACGCACGTCTTCACTGACGCCCAAGGCACCAAGACCACGGAAATATATTTCTGGCATGGCAATGACGTTCCCTTGCACCGTTTTGAGGACGTGCAGATTTTTGCTAGACGAGAAGCTGTAATGCACGGTGTCAAACTCATCAGTATCGAACAGGGCAAAGAACCTTCAAACTTCTTCCACGCACTGAGAGGTATCGTCGTCATACGCACAGGTCCTCGCCAGGACACCAACCGGCCATACATGCTGTGTGCACGCCGCCACATGGGACACATCGTCCTCGACGAGGTCGACTACGTCCTGGACAATCTATGTGGAGGGTTCCCGTACATCGTCTGCCCCGGCCCACACACGAACGTATGGCTCTGGAAAGGCCGCGGCGCCCACATCGAGGAAATAGCAGCCGCAAAGCTCATCGCGAGCGACGTCTCAGGAGGCGAATTCAAAGAGACAACCGACGGCGCCGAACCATACGACTGGCGCGTCAACTTTCCCCCCCTCGACTCCCCATCCCTCCCCGCTCAGGCCGACTACTGGAACCTCAAAGCCCACACAGACAAATACACCACGCGTCTCTTCCGCATCGAGCAGACCTCCCGCCGGAGCACCGCTCCCACATTCCAAGTCCCCTCCTTCCTCTCTTCGGGCCTGAACGCCCTCCGCCGCCCCAGCTTTCTGGCCTCTTCCTCCCCGTTCTCCTCCCCAACGAGGACCATCCCACCATCTCCTTCCCCCTCCCGTCTTCCACCCCAACTCGACGGCACCACCTCCTCCCGTCCCACAACCCCTCCCCCGTCCTCCCCCCCGCGTACCACAATCTCCGAAATCGTCCCGTACGCGTACGCTGACCTTACGCCCACCAGCATCCACATCCTCGACGCTTACTTCACGCTCTACGTACTCGTCGGGCCCCTAGCTCACCCCCACTCCGCCGCCTTCGCGCAGGCGCTGCGTTTCGCGCAGGAGTACGGGATTTTGGCTGCTGGGGTGCAGGATCGGCCAAAGGTGCCGCGGGGTGTGGTTGTGTTTGGGGGATTGGTGAGGGAGGCGGGGTTTGCGTTTCGGGGAGTTGTGGGGAAGGGGGGCATTGGGGGCACGGAAGCGCTTATGGCGGGGAAGAGGAGGGGAAGGGAGGTTGTTGTTGTGGGGGTTGCGGAGGCGGTTGGGGTGGTCAGGGGTGCAGGTGTTTAGGGGGGTTTTGGGTAGGGGTGGAGATTTTTTGCTTGTACTATAATTTTCTTTTGCGTGGGATTTGCATGTTTGGTGGGAGGGTAATTGGGTCGGTTTGTTTTCGTATAGGATGCAGTGGGATGGGGTCTGGCGGGCTTTTCTTTGTGGAGGTTCTGGTATCGGATACGCGTATCGCGTACGTATGGCGTCAACTCGACTGGATTGAAGCAGGGTAGAGAAAATGTACTGGAATCATAGGTTGTATATCACTTTAAAACACCGGTTGAGTGTGTCCGTATGATGACGTTCGGGCATAGTTCGCAGTTCAGCGTACCATCTCCCTTATCCCATACAACACAGTCAGAGACAGTTTGAGTCAGAAGAACAGCAAGCCACGACCCCGCGAACAGGGCAAGGTGATAATATTGATATGTTCCTATTTTACGCTCATCTATCCAACGCCCTGGAATCCCCAATCCCCCTTTTACTACCCGAATATCGGGGAGCCACAAGCGCCATCACATGCAATGCCAAGTTGAAAAACCATGCACATCCCCCCCAACCTCCGACTGTTGAAAGTCGCTCCGTCCTACAACCTCAATACTCCCCTGCGTAACTCTGCTTAGGGAACGGATACTGCGGCCCCAACTCCTGAATGCTCAATTTCGCCAACCACTGCCCCATATGCATGGCCTCCTCCAAACTCCTGCCCATCACGACACCAGCAGCGAAGCCGCCCGCAAAAGCGTCGCCGGCGCCGTTAGTATCGACGATCTTGGTCTTGTCGATGGGGTGGACGGGGAAGGTGTGCACTTCCACCTCTGCGCCGTCCTTGTACACGGCGGCAACGGTGGGTTCAGTTCCCTGCGTGATGACGACGGTGCGGGGGCGCTTTGTGTTCTGCTTTGGCAGCTTGGCCATGGACTTTGCGATCTCGGTGACGTCTTCGGTGCCGAGGGCGTGGGACGCGGCGTAGGATCGCGCTTCGGTTTCGTTGCCGATGACGTAGTCCCAGTAGGGAGCCGTGGCGTCGAGCTGGTCTTTGAAGAATTGGGGGATGAAAGGGGCGGAGAGGGAGAGCATGAAAACCTGGAGGTGGTTTTATCAGTTCGATGTTGGACTGGGTTAGTGTAGATTAGGGGTTTACCTTGTTATTCTCGGCAGCGTGTTCGGCCAGTGCCATGATCGCAGGAACGCAGACGGTCAAGTGGTAGCCTCCGATGTAGAACGCCTTAGCCTGCTCGACGAACTTCCATACTTCCGGGCTCTTCAGATGCTCCAGCTTGTTATGGTTCGCCGCAGCGAGATCCGTGACCATGCTTCTGTCGTACCCGGTGATTATGACACCGCATCGTCCAGTTGGCTGCTCGTTGTCGTATCGATACTCAACCCGCAACCCGGATTTTTCAGCGGCTTCCTTAAGGATCTCCGCGCTCTTGTCTTTACCGACGCAGCCAACGTAGACCACCGAATTTTGGGGAAGGATGTACTATTCGTTTGAGCTCGGTCGTCAGTGGAAATACCTTGCAGTGTGGGGTTGGGAGTTGCTTACTGCTGCCCCGCGAGCAGAGTTCTGTGCAGCACCGCCGGCAATGAGTTTCGCATCGCGGTTTTGCGTTAGCTCGTCATATAAGCTGAGATGCTGGGACTCTGCGAGGATTGCGTCGTTCGGTTTCAAACCATACTGCTCTAAGAGAGCATCGTCTCTACGGTTTAGGTTAGCTTCAATCGTTAGAAATGGGGACAATTGCTCTGACCCTTTACCCTGGATATCCAGTAAAGGATTTCCCAAGCAGAATAGTTCATAATTGCCGCCTTCAGCCATGGTCGTGAGAGTTGTGAAAAATTGAAACGCTGAAAAGTCGATTGTTTGTTTCTTTCACTTTGAGATGAGTACCGAGTGGTGGGGTTAATAAACAGAAAATTACTTAGGATGGGAATCGGTGTCCGAGGTTGAACCGATAAAATACACTCTGATAAAGGCCGGAGCCCGATGGAGGATTTGACAACTTGGGTAAGATTGAATGAAATTTATGATATCTAACTGTGACGTAACGCTTCTAGAACTCTAACCAGCCAAAGTGCATATCGCGAAAGAAATCAAATTCTCCTCCATGGATGCGACCCCTTAAAGAATGACCAAGATCAATCCGATAACGCCGCAATGGCACACTCCGTACAATGGTACAAAACAAAACTACGCTTGAAAGCAACACGAAACTCCATGAGACAATCCTGAAAGAATCAGAAGATATAACTTTCCCCACTCTTAGCAACTTCGAAATCACAACCCAGACCCCGTCCTTGTTTGACCAAACTCGCTTCATAACTCTTCAGTTCCGCTAGTATGACATCTCCGACTAGAGGCCCATCCACCATCGTATCCTTCACATGGATGATAACTACTTTGACATTTCTCAACGGGAGGTCGATACTCAGCGGCGGTACGGCAAGAGAAGAACGGCGTACAGGCGTCAGAGATGCTGGAGAGTCGAATTGGTCCCGCATGACCTCACTACCAGGTGTAGGAACCTCATCCAACGCCAAAGCAGTTGGAGGTTGTGACGTGACTCTAACCTTGCTTCTACTGAGTCTACCGGTAGTCCCATCCTCAAGGGTTCCGTTACCGTTCCCATTGAGGTGGACTGGTCCTGTGTTTGTTCGTTTTCTCTTTCTCGCTCTTCTTTTCTCCTCTTCCTCTGCTTTTTCCCTCTCCACCTCTCGTTTGGCATCTCTTACCATATCGGCTAGGTTTGATAATTCAGCTATCAAATGGCGTGGCGCCAGGTGGCCGAAGAGCACTGCATCTGCCTGTTCATCGCTATAGCTACATTCGATAAGAATCCCGTTCAAGATTCCTTGCGCAATCTTTGGAGCCGCCTCGGACCATACTAACGCAGTTCTTGGGGAAAGAGAGAGAGAATCCGGTTCCACATCTCCGAATATTAGGATCTCCTTCGAATTAGGAGCGTGTGACGAGGTAGAAGAGTGCAAGTGCTCGCTCTCCGCACGAATGAAGTATGCAGTACTGTCTATTACACACTGACCTCCAGGAAGTATTCCATTAGCAGGGGAGAATAGGGGTGTACCCGGTTGGCTTGCTTGATGACTCCAGGACAAAGATCGTCCCACGGGCCCATCTATCTTTGAGCTGCCAGTTGTTCGGTCATGAGTATGTGTCTGTTGGGGCTGCTCTGTGGTTATCGTTTCAACTAGGTCTGCATTACTTCCTCGATGCACGTGACCTGGTCCTCTCATACAGTGGCCATGGCTAACTTTAAAGCCTTTTACGCTCAGTCCGTCACAGACCTCGATATATCCTCGGCCGTGACCTTCACCAAGTGCGATATTACCTCCCTCAGCTAGTCGTTGGAAGGTAACAAAACCGACACCTCCATCCTCATCGGTGAGGTTCGGCCAGATGACGTCGTTGAAGAGGTAAGTTTTGATAGCATTGACCGTCGAAGGAAGGGCTGCAAGCTTTTTGGGACGCGATGTGTTGTGAAACCCGGCGGTGTTTATGACAAATCCAGATACATGATCAAGATGCGGATGCGTGATGAGATATGTTGAAATGTGCTCTCGTACAACATGCAAGGCGTTTGCGCGAGCAGACGCATACGGAAATGGTAGGCCGGCAAAGACACCAGTCTGCAAGACTGTAATGGTAGGCTCTGGAGACGTCGTCCGAGAAGATGGAGCTAGACTATCATATTCATCACGATCGGGATTCCCGTCATCGGATGGTGTTATTGTGGAAGGAACTACAGTAGCACCTGTGCAACGGTCTGCCACGAGAGGAAAGTCCTTTTCCAGGATTCTTGTTATAGCGGCTAAGTGGGATCCAGCATCCACGGCGAGAACTGATCCTTTGGACCAATCCGAGCTGGTTGAGCGGACGAGAAAGCCAGTAACATTTTCCTCGCTAGGACCTCCTCCAGAACCCTATTTCCCGTAAGCCCATATCTAACAAAGACATATCCCGCCGAAAACACTGTGGGGAGTGGTCTAAGACAGCGGCATGCTAATTAAACCCTGTATGCGGCCGTCATTCACGCAGCATTACGAGTACGGAAAGCCGCATATTCTCGAGCAAGTGGAGAAACGATGGATACGGAGTCAAAGACACTTACCAAACATATCACCTGTATGGTAGGCTCACTGCTATGGTAGCCACGAGACCTACCGACCATCCCATCCCCGTTTTTCATGAAGGCGCGTTCAGCCGACTCAAATGCAGCTTTATCGCTTTTGCGCTGTCGTAAACCGCCCGTGGTCGAATGGGGAGAGGTGTCTCAGACAAAGGAGAGACGTATCCACACGAGTGTATCGGAAAATCGATGCAAGCAACCGTGAAGAGAAGATGACACGGAAACACGTCAGGTACTTCTCCAGTACTTTTAAGGAGTGAACGTTGCGCGAAATACTGCTGTAGCCTTAAGCCTATCCCCAAGCTCTTTCTACGCCACGCTGAACACAGCCGTGAACGTTCAGGTACGCCTAGGCGCGTAGCCGGTAAAAGTTGTCGTATGAATGCGTCAAGTAAGAAGAGTATAGCTGTCTATATTCTTTCGAGTCCAGAGTTACACGTGCGCCCTATGATGTCGCTTTTGCGCGCAGGCTTCGAATGCATGAACACACCAACATGAAATATCAAGGTCTATGTCAGAGGTATGAAGGTCATAATACCTCCTATAGACAAAGTCTCTAATACTTCTCGAGCTGGTGTATATAATGAGGAAGTATTTAAATTGTTGAAGATGGGTAGATATAAAAAGTTGAAGGAATGCTTGTGCAGGCTGCAGGTGGTGTAGTAGTTCTATATCTTATTAGGTCTGAAGCTACAAAGTACCTTTTAGTTAGTGTCTGCTTGCGGCCACCCTAGACCATGACAACCCATGCACAGATGCACCACGAGATGAGGTGTGCAGTACAAATCTACCCGATGTACAGTAATGGTGAGAACAAGGGTTTGTATGGATTCGCAATGAGACACGCAGGTGGCAATAGATCGCTGTTTACGTTATCTTTTCTTTCCCCTTAGTATACGGAAAAGAAAAACCTGGTGGGTTAGAAGATCGGGGGGGAGGGGAGGGGAGGGGGGTAGGGGGGGGCGCAGGTCTTGTCAGGTCAGGAGATGGGCCATTTCAAAGAGAATAAATAGGCTGTTGAAAACTTGAAAAGAAAACACTGCCGATGTGGCGATGCGAATTTCGTCAAAACTAGCCGGAATGCTAACAGGTAAATGTAAGGGGGCGGCTGTCAAGACTCAGAAGCGATTGCTCATCGCCTCGAAAGATAGCCACATAGCTTGCGCGCCGGTCTCCAACGGCCTCTTCAAGCACACGGGTTATGTCATTGCGCGACACGTTATCCTGAAAATCATCGTCTTCTGAAGATTTATTCTGTCACCATCGTACATTAACTTTTCGATCTTTCTATAAAACTAGAAAGGTAGTGAAGAGTGATTAGACATGAAGACAAAGATCTCATCAGACCAATTGCTGTTTTGTCTACCTTATACGTTTCCCTCGTGGCACATGAGAATCATATCATAACATCCTGTCACGTAAACAATCAAGTCTGAGGCAAACCCTCAATTCTTGCCACTTTGTGCTCCACCTCACTTGAATACCTTGCCATCGGCCCACTGGTACGTCTTGCCGTTGACCTCGACCGGCTTATCCCACGCCCACTGATCCTCGACATAAGCTTTATCCTCTGGGTTGGAAGGATCAAGCTTCTTGAAGTCGTAGCTCTCATAATCGGGAGCCACGTCAACAGCGGGAAAGACGTCTTGGCCACGAACGAAGAAGACACCTTGCACGACACTGTCATTGGTCTCACCATAAACAGAGACAGCACCGAAAATATATTTACGGCTGGCTTCGAGACGAGCGAAGAAACCACCTGCGAGATGTCAGTATTCTGTTTCATGGCTTTATAAGACATAGTAAGCACTAACCGATCAAGTTGGAAGTCATGAACGTCATGGTAAGTTCATCGTTGTACTTGTAATCGACCTTCCACAGAGAGTATTCCTCAAAGTTGGCATTCTCCCAGAACCATGGTAGTGCAACCTCACGGGTCTCCTCGTTAGAGTACTTGCGCTTCCAGTCATCGAGGACGAAATTAGCCCTCGGCAGAGCTTCAAGAGGATGCTTGGGTTTCGGCGCTGGCTTATCCTCCTCTTCCTCTTCCGCCTCCTCAGCCTTGGGCTTGGGCTTTGGGGCCTCCTTCTTCGCCTCTTTCTTTGGTGCGTTCTCCTTCTTGGGTGGTACGTTCTTCAGAGCTTGCTCAACCCACTCTAGCTTACCAACCACAGCAGAGTAGATATCGGAGTTGTACACTGTCTCGTACCAACGAGTGACGTTCGGGTTGTCTGCCCTCCAAGCTTTGTCCAAAACGAACTGGAACCCTCTGGCCATAATGCCAGCAGCGAAAAGATCAGCAAGAGTAAGTCTCTCACCGACCAAGTATGTGTTGATGAGGAAATGCTCTTCAAGAACGTGAACCGCGGCAAGAGCTGCTTTTGAGTGATCATCGACACTCTTCTTGTTGTAAGGGTCGCGACCAATAAGAGGGCGAAACCAGCCTCCAATATGAGGGAGGACCTCGGAGTTTACAAACGACATCCATCGGAGAATAGAAGCGTAGTCTTGCTTGGTCTTCCCCAGGAGAGCTGTCTTCTCGTTCTGTGAAGTGACTTGTTCTATTAGCATGGGTTCACACGCATGTAAAGAAGTGTGAACGTTTGAAAGTGCTCGATCGTAGTCAGAGTGTGAATAAATCTCAACAAAATTTTCAGACAGGGATAACTGTATTGATAATATGTCTCATCATAGTAGAATATGGAAACGCTCTCTAGCATCATTGGGTGTACTCACTGTATACAGCGATGGCAATAGCCTCTGTCAGGATGTAGCCATCTGAGCCTTCGAAAGTTGGCACTAGACCCAGCTTGTTGAGCTTCTTGTAGTCTAGAGAGACACCCACCGCGGGCTCAGTATGAACCAGCTCGAGATCGAGACCATTTGCTTTGGCGACGGCCAAAATGGCCGTGGAACGCGGATTGCCCTGTGAAAGGTGGGGTTGTTAGAAATCTATGCCTAATGGACAGCTTGCGGGATGAAGCGATGAACATATCAAACTTACTGGATAAGTATAAAGCTTGCCGAAAGCCATACTTGGTTTTTCCTAGAGATATGATGTTTATCCGGTTGTGATGCTGCGAGTCGAGTTTTCGGTCACAGTTTGTTGATGGTGGGTTGTCCTTAGGAGTCACAGTTGGAAAAATGCAACAAAAACTGTTCTTCTTAGTGCCGTCTTGGCAACAGAGCGTGGTCAGTCCGACTTGCCTCACTGGTGTTGCGCATCTCTTAATTTCTTCAACCATAACTCGATCGATTCCACCTTAGCCTTTCAATTCACGGACTTCGAATATCCATGAAAGCATCTAGTCTCTCAATTGGGTTCAGGAGAGCTACATGCTCCTTCTGTCGGCTCTCCAGACAAGCCCAATATGAGAGCAACGGGTTCAGGAGCTTTCATCCACCAGGGGTCTCAAGAAGACATCTAGCTACGACAACAACTTCACCAGTAACAGCTGCCCCTGAACTCAACTTCTCCAAAAGAGATGGAAAGCCAATCGATGAGAGACTGCTTAAGCGCGTCCGCATCGTACCCGCGTCCCCATCCTATTTCTCAGGCAAACCGGTGTTCACAGATGGTCTTCTGTCGATGCAAGCACTTCTCCGGAAGTTTCAGACGCTCCCTTGTGTCGAACCAAATGATGCCCCGCGGGTAGCATGGAAAAGATTTAGAGAATACTTGGGACAAGTCAATGAGCCGGTTAAGGCAGCCAAATATCACAAAATCATCCAAATTCTTCAGCGCTTGAATCGGATCCATCCATCATTGATGCCAGAAGAGGTTACAGAAGCTATGAAGCGATACAAAAGAGATGTTAATCCGCATGACAATCAAGCTAAACCGAGCTTTGTGGATGAGAATGGGGTCTCTAGAGGCCTCGGGAGAAGGAAAACTTCCACTGCAAGAGTATGGTTAGTTGAGGGAGAAGGAGAGGTTCTAGTCAATGGGAAAACGTTAACACAAACATTCGGAAAATTACATGACCGCGAAAGCGCCATATGGGCATTGAAAGCGACAAATCGGACCGATAAATACAACGTTTGGGCTCTTGTTAGTGGCGGTGGTACTACTGGACAAGCCGAAGCATTGACGCTGGCAATTGCGAAGGCTCTGCTGGTTCAGGAACCTTTGTTGAAACCTGCTCTTCGAAGAGGTATGTTCTCTTTCATCGATTTGTCAGCAAGATTGTTCCTGAATACCCTCATGATATCATCTACATGCATTTCTATCAACTTAATTGAGATCTTCTTCGGCCCCGATTCCGTGTTGATTGAACCGTTAGAGCTGACTGAACCTTTCTTAGCCGGTTGTGTCACTCGCGATCCCCGTATAGTTGAGAGGAAGAAGCCTGGGCATCTGAAGGCCCGAAAGATGCCAACCTGGGTCAAACGATAATACAGCTATTCGCAATGTATAGTTTTGTTTTGTTTTTTTTTTGTACATACAGTAATATCTGATCGAGGGTCTCTATCAGGAACTCAAATGAAGGAGTCAAGACGACCATGTCGCATGTAGAACTGTTCCCGGGGAGGACAGTTAATCATCGCTATTAACGGAGGAATATGTATGAGTTTAATAGGAGCTATGAGTCCGCCGTCCACACCTGATCGAATCTTCACGCATTGTTAGAATGAACTAACGATATCCGGTAATTGCCCAGGGAGACTGTAACGTCATTCGTAAGGGGAGAAGGGGGAATATGTGGAGAGGTCTCAACCTTTCGCATCCGGGGGTCGGCAATCGCGTAGAGAATGAACTCGCTAGCCAATAATGCATGAACTTATTTCTGTGGCGCGGAACATATTTTAGTCTGATTATCGTCGAATCACATGTGATTTCCGGGCGCGTTGCTTCCTGAATTGGTTCTTTTTCCTACGTTCTTAACTGCTGAAAGGTGAATAGAGTAACCCCTAGCGGGATGGATGATAGTTAAAATAGAGTGCCTCAGGAACTCTTCATCGTAAATGGAATTTGTTGGCTAAAAGAGAGGAAAAGAAGGTCGGCTGAAGGTATACGAAAATCAACTTGGAATGAGTGTACAGCACATGAAGCCCCCGACGGGTGGTCCCGCCAGCATAGTCGGCCTTTTAGAAAATAGAAATGGTGGAGCGTTTAAACGTTACAGTTATGGTGTTCGAGACTAGACAACGGCTTTCCTTCAAATCCTTTCGCTCGTCTCTTCTTACTTCTTTGTTATTCCTTCGCAATAATGTTGGACGGATACCGTACCTAGAGTGGCCTAAGGGGAGCCCGGAAAGGACTTAATGATCAATGGTTATTGCTCTTTTGAAAGGATCAAGAATAGCCGCGAGAGGATGACGGCAAGCGGAACACAAGCTTAAAGCGAAAAGGGTTAGAGAACAATTGCGCGTAACCTTTGGTCGCTGCTGGTGCCCGGACTGCAAGAGAGAGAATTCGTTAAAAGCTGATGCGGAAAGCTTCCAGAATGCTTCATATCGCCGTTCCTGTAATTTCGGCCACCTGAAGGCATCCTTGCTCCTAATCGGATGATTCGCGAGGGGATACCTTGGCGATCAACGGCGATCGTGAACTGGAGTTTAGCATTTCTTGTTATTGGGCTAGGACTGTTGTTGGTGTTTGTGCGGAAATGGTAAAGGTCTGATCCTGATGACGCTTTGGTTTCATTTTCCACGCGGCAATTTCATGATCGAGCATGTCCGATGCTTCGAAGGAAGGTAAGGGAAATAATAATAGCACAGAGGAAGCAAAAGCGTCAGGAATTCAATCTGCAAACTATGGTTTGTTATACCCTTAATGCTTCATTATTGAGCTTCTGCGATAGAGCCCAGAGATTGACGAGGACGTTCAGCTGTATTCCTCAAACAGTACAGTACCGAAAACTGCTGGAGATGAATCATTAAATCAAGGGGGTGTAATAATACCTGATAATGATGATATTTTCTTGCATGTTGATATACGGGATCCTCATAGGTTCGAAGCCCTCGAGGGAAATATGACACGCGAATCTGTGGGAGATACAGTATGACCAGCAGCGTGTGCACAGTCACACAGCAACCAAGCCTTTCACATGGAGTTCTTAGCCCATAACTTAAGTTGAAAGGTGACACTTCTCACAGCTCATTTAGGCGTCCCCATAACTGTATGTTGATTACAACGAACGGTCTTTCATACTCTTTTGGGTGCAAGGATCTGACCGGATATCCACGCGACGGACGATTTACGTGAATCGAGGCGAATTGAAGTGATCGCCGACTGCCCAGTAAGGCGTGAGTTGACATGGCACGCATGGTGAGGCTGGTGAACAATGATCTACAAGATAGTTTTAGGCTATTACCTTCGAAAGACCTAGGCGTGGCTTGTACATGTACTGTACCCCTGCGCACAAAAGGTGATGAGAAACGAGAAAAACAGCTCGCGAGCAACGACATGTTGATGTCGCATGCGGCAGCGGGCAGATCTTGCCCCCAGATGATACACCACCGCGTACCGCATACATTATTTCAAGGCCAGGTTTGTGAAATCAGCAAACGTCTCAACCTGTAGCCCTTTTGTTTGATGATACTGTAGGGGTAGATCTTTGGAAAACGAATCGGAACATGCTGCCATCCCATAATCTCGAGGCGGCTGGGTTTGAGCAAAGCTCTGACATCTTTCATCTCAGGCACGCAGCCTCCAACATCTGAAAGCTGAGGCATGAGACGAAGAGTTCGTTGATGGAAGACGAAGAAGGCAGGACAGTAAGGACATACCTCCGGTGGCGCTCTAGTTGTCGGCCACTATCATCGAATCATTTGAATGATTTGCATGCAAATAATAGTTACTCGATTTTTCTTTTTCCCCGTAGTTGTCCGCTCAATTCTTCATCTCACGATTCGATATAGACGGCGATCGGTTTGTTCGGCGAGAAAGGCGTGGTACTATATATCTATCAGCGTGACACGAGACGACATGGAGGTGTATCCTTAAACGTCCAGATATCGGGGCAGTAAGTTACAGTACTGGGAGAACTTACGGCATGATTCATGTGATGAATGACGGAAAAGGAACGACTTGGACCGGGTGGCCTCAGCCCCAAGCTACTAACCCAAGTAGAAGGGCGGGAGATGGTGTGAACGAAAGCCCATCAAGCCCTGAAGTCCCTGTAGGCTCTCAATTACTGTCGAGTGTCGACCCCGTAGATCTGTAACGAAGGAAGTCTAGGATTACGTGCAAAAAACTAGCGCCTGCCCCACCGAGCTTTAGGTTGTTCTTGGATCGGATTCGCTTTTACTATCTTGTCTCGAGCGAGCCTCAATTCCTGTTCTCCCATCCCGCCGTTTGGCAATAGCAGAGAGGGGACCGCGAAAAGGCCTGAGGTTGCTGGATGATGACCTGGCCAGGAGAAAGGACCGCAGCCTAGCTGCCTAGCGACCTCATACCCTCAATACTTCCTTTTTCAATTGCATGCATCTTGTCCTGCATCTTTGCTTCCCTTCCATCATTCTAAAAGAAGCAATGGTGCTGCTTCTCGACGTACGCCTTGCCCGGTTGGCTCTTCTCTGCCTTATTTGATTCCTGACCTTCCTACGCTTCGTTCAAAAGGATACCTAGCCTTGTGAGCTTATATACCGTAGCGTGCCGTGCTTTGGCCGTGTATTGCTGTAAGCCTGTATTGTTTTCGATAATAAAAAAAAACCTCCCACTTTCCAATCCTCACTACTAGAACCTCAATCGGCTTCCCGTCCCTGGCGACCCTCCACGACATCTCACGGATCTCACTCTTTCCCTTCCTAGTTATTAAGGATTCAATCTTGACGACGACTGGTTGAGCTCAAAGCGTGGCGTTGGCGCTGTGCTTCCTCCCCTTACACGCTGTGTCATCCTGCTATTTACCTTAGAATCCAGTTCTCTGCTGCCGTGCCGATGCTTTAGAGGCCCGTCCACCTCTTTTCAGCCAGCGGAAGATTTTCCTTCTCTTAACTTATATACTAGCGAACTGGGTTCGGTGATTTTTTCCTACATAGGTTGGAGACCATAGAAGCTAGAAGTTGGAAGTAGGAACGGTCTGAAGAGCCGAAGTCTGCCGCCTTTCCTCCGCCGCAGCCACCAGCTTTTACTAGAGTTTAGCTCTGCTTGTCAGGCTGGACTTTATAAGGTACCTTACCGTTTTCATTCCAGAAGAGGCGTCGAAGGGCTGCCAATGAGAGCTTCAATTGTACCTTTCAGACGTTCGTCATTTCCCTATATCCCACTCACCAGACTTCAATCTTCCTATAAAGTCCAGCCGAGGTCCCTCTAACTCAATCTGCTCAGAATATCTGGATTCCCATGTTACATTGATTTCTCCGAAAGGTGTCAGGATCAGCTCTCATCTCGGTCTCTCGTGATTTCATTCTATGCGTTGTCAATCCAGCAGAACTAGCATCCCAAAGATTGAAAGAAAACAGCTCACGTATACACAAAGTCGCGCAAACAGCGTTTCCTGAGATTCTAAGCCACGTGGATTCGCACGAGTCAATAGCGACCGGCACCTGTGCCTCACGTTTCCGATCCGCAGAGACAAGGAGACCCTTTTTTGCGCCTCGTTTCGAAGCACAGTTTCAAAGCCTTGTTGAACATCAACAGTCGTCATCTCAGGGATTTACCCCGCTGAATTGTGGGATCACATTGTCTGACGTCTGTCACTTGGGCGTCAACCTGTCTAGCCAAGGACATTACTGCCATTCACAATAAAGAATCTCGAGGTCCACCTAGAAAAAGGTATCTTAGACCTGGCGCTGGATCCGAGCTACGCGCATTGAATTTTTATATCCAGACTATTGTGCCCTTCTTAACAGAAGTATGTGAGACTCCCCTCTTTCGAGTTGTATGTCCATATCTAACCAGACAGTCTTAACGGTTCAGTCCAGTGGGACTGTAGTACGTTGTGGTCTTCTGTGGCATTTCCTGTCAGCTACGTAGCTTTTGAGTGCTCCAGCAAAGAAGATACACTTAGAAAAGCTGGCATCCTTCTATGCTACTCCCCCTCTCTCGCCGTTGGCGCATCACAAGACCCTCAAACCCTCCCTGGGATCATCTCTGACAGGCCGGCACACTGGGATGGAAAACAATGATAGACGACAGAGGCAGAACAACCCACCAATCTATGCAGGCCAACCATTACTTTCACAGGCATCGACATCCTATTCTCCTGCAGGCGGGTCAGGCCGTTTTCGACCTCCAGCATTGACAGCGCAATCTCCAACGTCAGCACCCGCCGAGGGTAGAACCGGACCTTCCCAGTATTATGGTTATGGAGAAGCGTCGCAGTTTAATGCGCCACAGGTTCCTTCTACTGGTATGCAGTATCAAACCGAGTACGGACCGGAGACGGCACGCGAACAACAACAACAACAACAACAACAACAACAACAACAACAACAACAACAACAATATCAGTACGGATCGAATATGCCAAACATAATGTACAATGATCCTCAGCAACAGCAGACGTCCCCTCAGGCACCTTACGATACTGTGCAACCGTACCAGTCACGGCAAACCGCTGCAGGACTCGATGTGCTATCGAACCAATTCAATGTTCCACAACAATATTATGTGCCAGGTGAAAGCGTCCCAACTAGTGAGCCCGCCAATGCTATTGCAACGCCAAATGTACCCTCGCAATATTCGTCGATCTCTTATACTTCGCAACAGACTCCTGCTGGACGAGAGTCTCTTGGTTCACCATATGCGACAGGGATGTCGCAACACGCGCAAGGACAACCTCAAGGAGGGTACGACCAGTCCGCACAGCCCGACGATTTAGCTAAGGCGTACGAGGATTATCAAGTTCAACTCAAGAAAGCTTTCAAGCAGGTTCATGACGGCCATCTCAGCGATGCTGGGAGGTTGATTGAACATTTGTCGAATTTTCTCGTCAGTCACGCAGATTACTTTGGTAAGTTGGCTTGCGATTGAGCAAAATTGGCTTGCAGACTGAACATTGACCTTAGGCTTAGTTCGCGACATTGAGGGATTACATCAAGAAAGACTTGAGCTTTGGGAAAATTTCAACAACTGTTGGCTCGCACTTCTTCAGCGACAGAAAGATATGATGCAATCCATGGTTGATACAGGACAACGACCAAATCCACCCGAGAGTCTCATGGATCAAGCATATCTGGAGTTCTTAGGGAAAGAAATCGTAAGGTTGTGCGATGTTATGGAGAAGCATGGGCTGGTTGATTATCAACTCGGCATCTGGGAAGAAGAGATCATTGCGAGTAAGTGATTGCTATTGCGCAAAGAAATAATTGGTGCGCTAATAACGTCAAGTGATCACAACTTGTCTCGACATGATCGAAAACAATCCAAATGTTCCCCTTTCGGAGCATTCACAAACCGCACCATCTGCCTCGACCTCTCGCAGACGATAGAAACGTTGGCTCACACATTCGGCTTCACTCCACATATACACACACTCTATCTCTTTTGTTTTGGGTGGAACTTTGATCTTGGATGCATTGAATACTAGAAGAGCCTCTTTCCACTAGCATGATATCCCGGTTGCTTTAGAATTGCATGATTGTCCTTGCGGAAAGACGCTGCCAGATTTTCACCTCGAGACCGTCCGTAGTCATCGGGCGTTGAGTGGCTATGCTTCTGAATCATGGCGCGCCGTGTTTCCTTTGTTTTACAACCCCACATGAAGAATTTTGGGCTTCCTGATGGTCAGACGGAGTTTTGCATTTGTCAGGGATGGTTGGAAGATGGGGGGAAATATTCCAATGAGTTTATAGAAGGTAAAACTTGCATGGATGTATTGGCGACAGTGGCGTTCCAGCAAGACAGGCAAGATGTTTCGGTATTTGACTTTTTGTTTTTTTTTTGAGATATGATTGGGGAGCAAAGGAAGAGATGTGATTTTACGATGGTTGGGCAGGCTAGGGTAACAAAGAAAAGCATGAGGGTAACAGGTTAGGAAAAGTTTCTCTCTCAGGCTCGTACACATCTTTTCCTATGATCTCTTTTCGTAATCTCTTTCCACTGCTTTGTACATATGGATCAACAAGTGTACAGTACAGCTTCTGTAACTTCCATTAGGTTAGGCCTAGTGTAACATTAGAAGGTTAGGTACCTTACTACCTTACACATCCATTGGCAAATGAAGGCATCCTTTGACTGCGCTAAGGTAGTTCTAGCTCTTTAGTTACACTAGAATGCATTTCCGTTCCTGGATTCACATCTAAATTTCTTGGCAAAGTCGTATGATTTGGGCTCTTTTTCAGCTCCTGGCATCCCGGTCTCCACTAAGGCTGTCGTAGCCTTAAGGTACCATACAGTCATTTACCTTTGCTTACTGTACAGTACAGTACAGTACAGCTTATCCAACTCTCACAAGCAGGGCTGGAACTGGTTCTACCTTCACCAAGGACCAAGGGACCTTACGTTTCGCATAATTACCTTTATGCTGCCCCTCACCTCCCGTCACCCCGCTTTCCGTTCTCAAACAAAGAAACAGAAGCCACAATCTAGACTAAATCCATGAGATGATTAGTTCCATCTCTAACAAGCGAGATGGTCTTAAATGAGCATGAATTCAAATGGATAATAATAGCAACGGAAGTTGAGGTTTCGTCAATCTCTCCCTAATCCGAAATTGCTGTGCGGCCGTTAGGCGACGAATGAGAGGAGGGAGATGAGGTCAAAAGCACATCCCGTGTCCAAGGCATCGGGGCCGCCTCAGCGACGATCATCCGCCTGGGAAATCTGGTGCCCCTTTGTTCTCCCTTATCAGCCAGCCACTCACGTATTCCCCCAGTACAATGCTAAAGGTTTGCTAAAAACCTTCTTGCTTTTTGTTCTCATTCCCACGAATCGGCGTTGCTGCCAGATCGCCCTGTTTTTATTCGCAATGCAATCGTGATGGAACTACTGACTCGGCAAAATTATACAGGTACACTACCAGAACACTTATCAATTATTGACAACTCATACCTTTTCAGCCTTGCATCTTTTTTGATGTCTTTTTCAATATCAACACCGCTTCTTGACTACTAGGCGAAATCCGACCTTCCGGTCCTGCTTGCGTTCTCGTCTCCAGGAGCATGGGTTTGTTGCATCCCCCCTTTTTCTGCTCCCTAGTTCATCCTTCACACCGAGGACTGTCAATACATAGCTTCCACTCATCACCACCAACAAAAACCAGCAAATTTTTGACTGGAATTAACATGGAACTGCATCCAACTGCGTCACGATACGAGGACCCCTGCGTTCACAACCAGTGGTGAAACTGGAATACCAGCAACTCTTGTCGACGTGCGTCTTAAGGCGCGGGCCGCACCATCAATGGGCGGGGACGGCAGGTTGCCTTGGGTCAAGAGCAAGGGAAGACGAACTCGACCGTACGATACTGTAAAGTACAGTACAGTACATGTTACTGCTTCCTTGACGCCGCCGTTGGGGTTCCTGTTGGATCTGACAATGCATCATCAGGTCCCCCGCGTGGAGGGGCACAGCAGTACGGACAACTCTAACCTCGGACGGCCTGGAGCACATCATATAGAAGACTCTCCAAGCACCTCGTCTGGTCACGTTATATCTCCGAATACACGCACTTCATACCGCCGCCGTCTCATCGCGACGCAGCGTCGTTCATGCGACCCCTTGGTCCCCATCGGATCCCCGTTTCGGGAAAGCGGGGCACTTTCCACAGAGGGATTAAACTCGGCACTCCCGACCCCGACCAAAAACCAGCGTTTGCATAAACGTCAAATATTTGGAATCATAGATCTGGAAAAAAGAATATTTCAGATTTGTCTCTCACAGATGTTGAAACGTCAAGATAATCCCGCTTTCTTATCGGCGGTCTTGTCTTGCGTTCATGCGTGAGGAGATCAGAGTAATCCGGCATGTATGGAGGAAAGGGCAATCTGCGACAGAAATATTTGTCAGGCTGAGTGACCTACGTGAACAACCAATTCTTTGGGTTTTTTTTTTCTTTGTGAGGATGAGGGATGGAGGATGGGGAATGAGACTGCACTGCTGTGATGGATGGCGGTCGAGAGTAGAGTAGCTATACATTACTCTACGGTGAGTAGAACGCGCTAGGGAAACGCGAGAGGAATCAGACTATACAGAAACCTGCCCCCCACCCCCCAGATTTTCTCACGACTCCATTCCTCTTCACACCAATCTGCTCGTGTACAATAAAAGGGTATGGTAATCCTTCGCCTCTTAGAAAACACCCTTCTACCCATCTCCGATCCGTGAACTCTCCCTTAGCAGATACTCTATCTATAATTAAATCCTCTACTACCGTTACCATTCCCATCCCCCTCTCTCCCCGTTTCCCCAGCAAACGGTGCAACTACCCTTTCCCTTTATCTCTAGCATCCGCAAACAGCCGCCGCTGAACTTGTCACCGCTGAACCCCTCTCGTATCACTCTGTTCCACGACAGACCACAGATATGCTCGATCGTCTTTGTGCGGGGGAATTTGAGCGGGAGGTTGTATGGCTAGTTCTATCGACGCTTTCGTCGTCGTCTCATCACGACTACGGTCGGATTGGGACTTGGATGTGGAGGAGGTGAGGTGAGTTGAGGAGGTGAGGTGATCTGAGGAGGCGGGAGTATAAGTGAGGTAAGTGAGGTGAGTGCAATTTGGTCGGTTGCTTCGACGGAGTGATGAGGTGTGGTACCGTACGCTACTGATGTCTTAATGATTGGGTTTGGGGATGGGGGTTGATGGGGGTGGTCTACAACCCTCACCCCCACCAAAGAATTAAGCAAAATATATGAAGCGTTAAAACTTATCCAACTCCGTCCTCTTCCTCCCTACTTCCTCCTCCTTCGTTCCCTCCGGTATAACTCACTCCCTCAAAGGTAAGTTCGACCGCTGAAGACGGCAAAGGTGCCGATGTCCGCCGTTGTGGTATCTTGGTGTTTCTCTAGCTTTCGCAAGCAATACCTATCTAGACAGTACGAAACGAGCATACTTGGAGTTGATAGATGAATAGATATCTCGGTAAAGTCAATGTCGACTGGGAGGAGGCATTTTATAAACTTCAGAAAATGTATAGTCCTTCCCCTAGGTCAGCGTTCTGCTTCATGCTGTATGTTCTGAGAAGGCTCCAGTTTGTGGTTTTCGTAGAAGTCTGCCGAAGGTGGACTCTGCTACTGTACTGTATGCTTACTTGTTATAGGGTCCTCACCTCTATTATTCTTGTCCTAGGGTATGAGGAAAAGGAGATGGATGGGAAAAGTTAAAGAGATCAAAAATAGAAATGAAAGATTATGGACTCGGGCTGGAGATCTTACGTTACTGTAGGTTTCAAGTCCTTGATATCTATTTCCGTTTCCGATCTGTTTGTGATTATACGGATTAGACACTGCCAACGTGAACACCTGGAAGATGGTCTTTATAATCCTATACTTCTGTTAAATACGCCGCATAGTACGAGCTAGATTCGAGAAGGTAAGATATAGTACACACTAACATCGAAACGTGCATTTTCAAACCCCAATGAACGACCCTCCTCACACCGCTCTCCCCCCGTCCACCTCCAAATTCACCCCGGTAATAAACCTCCCCTCATCACTCGCCAAAAACAGCGCCGCATTAGCAACATCCATCGGCTCCGTCAGCCGTCCTAGCGGCACATTCGCAATCAACTTCTCCCGATTCTCCTTCGTATCCTCGACCCCGGCGAACGCGCTGAACAGGCCCGTACCACTCAGCAGCGGCGCGATGGCATTAACGCGGATCTGGTCCGGTCCGAACTCCGCAGCAAGCCCCTTAGTCGCATTCGTGACGGCGCCTTTGGTACCGTTGTACCAGACCAGCCCGGGCCGCGGCCGCACGGACCCGATGGAGGAAATGTTGATGATGCTGCCGCCCGTGCCTTGGGACTGCAGTTGCGGGACGCAGACGCGGACGGAGTGGAAGATGGACTTTACGTTTACGGTGAAGATGGTGTCGAACTCGGCTTCGGTGACGGAAAGGCTGGGTTTGTTCTTGTATGTCGTGCCGGCGTTGTTGACGATGATGTCGAGGCGGCCCCAGGTGGCGAGGCATACGCTGACGGCTTCCTTCCAGTGGGATTCTTCAGTCACGTTCATTTTTAGGGTTTTGATGTTGGAGCTTTTTAGGCTTTGGGCGGTGGTGGTGGCGGCTGAGGAGTTGAGGTCGCCGATTAGGACTTTACAGCTTTCTTCGGCGAACTTTTGGGCTATTGCTGCGCCGAATCCACTTGCGCCTCCTGCGAGTCCAGTTGTAAGTGCTTGGAGTTTTGGTTTGAGTGGTCGTCGGGAACGGACCTGTCACTATGGCAACCTTGCCGTCCAACCTGTCCAAACCTTGGGATGTCATTGTACCTTCGTTCAGATAGTAGTTATGAGAGAATATGGAGATATGTATTTTCGTTGTGATCTACACATCCATATATATTTCAAGAGTTGCGGCAGTGTGAGTTGAACGTCATCAGGTCCTCAAAGTAAGCGGGGAAGGGGTAACGCGGGGTTTGTCACCTATTGTGGTAGAAGCAGCGGAAGTACTGTCCGTTTCTAGCAATACATACCACTTATTCTTCGTCTTACATGTAGAATTTTGCATGGTGCAGTTTGGTCTTATAGGAGAGGAACAGGTACACTCCCGTATCCGGGGAGAGATTGTTGGAGAAGCATAAACTAACCACGCTTCTAGGTCCTGTACAGCGGAGTACGCTAGGAACAATATCTTTACCTATCTCGTCAATTCCGAGGCGGTAAGAACTGAAGGACACTGATAACGTGGTCCGCCCTCTTTGGGACGAGATATTGGATGTCAGTGAAAATTCGGTGCTGAAAGTTAACCATCGTCCTTCCCTACGTGCCTACGTCTGATCTAGATATGGGCAACAGCCTAGGAAACCGCGCGGTTTCCAAATTGCCGAGAGGTTGGGTCTTATAACAGTCTTGTCAAAAGTTAATATCAGGGTCAAGTGTTTGATGGGTGATACTATCGCAGTAGAATAGGGGGTGAATAGGTGATGAGACAGAACCTGAAGGGGTCACTTTGGCACTCCCGCGGCTCGGCTATGAGCTGCACCATGGTCCGTGCGTAGTGACGAAACCGAACGCGAAAACACGAGGAACAAGTCATTGGACGTTGAGATAAAGATTCCTACTCCCCTTGCTTTTAGGGCGGTGTGCTATTCTACCCTTCAATCAAATTTTGCTCGCGATTCTACATATGTAAAAGAGATATCCATACTCTCCAAAAGCTCATATTTCTAACAATTGGCGAAATGACGACTTTGATCCCTCGATCACCATATACGAAAGAGGAACTTGATAAGCTTTACCCTAAGGACCTACAAATCCAACTTGTTCAAATTGTAAGATGAAGTCTGGCGCACATTAGCCCATGCAACTTCACTCCCACTTCCCCTCCATATCTTCTCATATAAAGACTAAGTTCTTCTTTCATCTAGCTTCTCCGTCATGGTTCGTCCAGTGTCATTGTGAAGCGCATGGTAGCTAAACTCTCTAGGCGAACGTACTCCTGTGTCCGCACGCTTTCAAAATGTGAGTGAGATCAACCGCAACTCAGTAGACCATTCACTAAATACATATCGCATAGGCCGGTTTAGCTCCTTGTATGATCATCCCCTCGCGACTCTCTTAGAACGGTCACTGAAGTTCCCTAGACTGGCCATACTGTAGTGCAGCAAAACAAATAAAGAGCGTTATTTTGAATAACAAAGATTTTAAAAACTGGGATGAGCTGAAGTATAGAAGAAGAATCGAAACATTCGGTAAGGGTGATACGCCCACTGTGGCTGGTGGACCAAGTGGCGAATATGACTGTGTTTGGTAGGTCAATCTCAGAAAAATTCATACCAGGGATATGATGATAATGATGATGATTCAAGCACGCCCGGAGAACTAACAGATACGGGGCGCGAGACGACATTGGCACTTGGTCAACGATTACGGCATCTTTACGTTGAGCAACTAGGTTTCATGCCAAAGTTGATCTCGGACAGTGACATGATCTATCTACGAGCAACGCCAATTCCCCGAGCCTTGGAATCTGTCCAGCAGACATTTTGGGGACTGTATCCTCCTAGTGCGAGAACAGCAGATTTCCCGACGCCTACCATTATAACGAGATCCTACCAGGATGAGACCCTTTTTCCGAATGACATACATTGTAAACGGTTCGCTCAACTAAGTAAAGCATTTGCACAGAGAAGTGCAGAAAAGTGGAATGACAGCGATGACATGAAGTACCTGACCGATCTACTCTCTAAGTGGATGCCTGATGGCAAGCCCGTAGCCGTTGACTCTAGCCCACGTCTATCTGGGATCATGGATACAGTCAATTCCACTCTAGCACATGGTAAAGAAACTCGTCTACCCTCTGAATTTTATGACAAGAAAGCCCGAGATATTCTCGACAAAGTGGTAAGCGAAGAGTGGTTTTCTGGTTATCGGGAATCGCTGGAATTCCGCGCTTTAGGTATTGGCGCATTATGGGGGGACATGATGAGCAGGATAACTGGAAGTGTCGAGCGAAATGGGCATGATGGTATAATAGAAATAGGCGGAGAAGATGGAGCTTTAGGACAGGGTAGGGGCGGAGAAAAGGACCTCAAACTCGCACTCTCCGGATGTCACGATACAACCCTTGCTGGGGTAATAGCGAGTATAGGAGCGTTTGAGGATGAGAAATGGCCCCCTTACACGAGCCATGTAGCAATTGAGCTCCTCCGGAAGACTAGTAGGCCCTCTCCTACTAGTACAGATATCACTCCTGGGAAACCGGAAAGGGAGCAGACCAGTAGCTGGTGGTCCTCTCTCTTCGGCCTTGGAAAGAGTACTAGCAAACCTTTCGATACCAAAATCGGCCGTAGACCTATGGCTGATCTAACCGAAAGCCAGAGGAGATCTCTCGACGGCTATTATGTGAGAGTGAGATACAATGATGAGGTTATGCAGATCCCAAGCTGTCGGGAACAAGGTAATCACTATGAAGGTGATACCTCTCTTTGCACTTTGGTAAGTAAAGTGTATTTGTTCTATTTCATCCGTTCAGAGCTAATATATATAAAGGAAGCTTTTAAGAACGTTGTCGATAGATTTATACCACAGAATTGGAAGCAAGCTTGTAATGCAAACTTGGATGCTCCACCCATTCCAGAAAAGCCCGAGCCGGCGGGATATTAATATGTGATGGGAGCGATTTTGATGGTTACTGGCTCTGTACATACAATACCGTCACATCTCACGTAAATAAAGAGTGGTCCCTCGTCAGGAATTTAGTTTCTATTAGCCACAAATAGATTGTTCATTGTTAAATACCTAATCTATTGTACATAAACGCTTAGAAACCTATGATGAATGTAATGTACGTGCGCTTCTGAGCTTAATAAATAGCCCTCTTCCGCAACCAATATGTTGTTCTGGTCCATAGATGCGATTTGATAAAAATGTACGGACTTTTGGCGGAATTAAGAAGTCCAATGCCAAGCCTAGATTTTCCAAATATTTTCTGGACCTCAGATATTCGAAGCTCGGACACGCAAATTCAACAACATATCAACGACTGCGCGGAATGGCTTCTACGCGCAAAACTCGCGATGTCGACGATGATATTATCATGACCCTATCTGATAACGACTCTGGTCTCGATATACGATCAGACGACGAAGATCTGCCCTCCGCACAGCAGAATGGAGCGAAGAAGCGTAAGAGAGTGCCGGAAGCAATCAATGGCAGTAAAAAGAAATATAAGAAGCAAAAAAAGAATACTAAGGATGAAAGGGGGGCTGAGGGCCCGATAGAAGCAGACACTGATTATGATTGGGCGGCTGAAGGCGTCGATGATGGTGCGATGGACTCTGATTTTGAGTTTCAGATTGGGGATGTGGATACCGGAGTTACGGAAGATTTTGATGGATGGGGATTAAGTAAAGGGAGAGAGGAAGAGAATGGTACGAAAGGTGGTAACCTGAAGGGTGTGGATATTGATGAGATTATTGCCCGACGGCGGAGAAAGAATAAGAAAGTAGATGGAGATGATGAAGAGGATCCGGATGATGTTGAGGTTGATGATACATTCGCTGGGTTCGAAGAGGACGATGAACTGCTGGCTGAAGACGGATTCGGTATGGGAGCTGCAGGGGACGATGATGATTCTGACGTTACCGACGGAAATGAGGAAGCTGGAGGCTCTGACGATGAGGATATAGAAGATGGAGATGCATCAGACGACGATTCGGTGGCATCTCCTGTTGCACATCCGGACGATTTTGCCTCGGATGCATCCTTTGAAGTTGATGATCGAGAAGATCCGGTAGAAGCTGAACGGCGAGCTGCATTCTTTGCCCCTGAAGAAAAGTTGGATATCCATAAGGAACAAATTACCAAAACCGCAGGGTCATTTCAAAGCATGTCTTTATCACGACCAATTCTGAAAGGTTTAGCTGCTGTGGGCTTTACCGCACCAACTCCGATTCAGGCAAAAACTATACCAGTTGCACTTTTGGGTAAAGACGTCGTTGGTGGCGCTGTGACTGGTTCAGGAAAAACTGGCGCGTTCATTATTCCCATTCTCGAACGCCTCTTGTACAGACCCAAGAAAATCGCAACAACCAGGGTGGTTATCCTTATGCCGACGAGAGAATTAGCAGTCCAATGTTTCAATGTGGCTAAGAAACTTGCTAGCTTTACCGACATCACGTTTGCTCAGATCGTCGGTGGTTTCAGTTTAAGGGAGCAAGAGCAGGTCTTGAAGTCTAGACCAGATGTTGTTATTGCTACTCCAGGTCGATTCATCGATCATATGCGCAATTCGGCTAGCTTTGCCGTGGAAACGCTCGAGATCTTGGTCCTGGATGAGGCTGACAGGATGCTCGAGGATGGTTTCGCTGACGAATTGAACGAGATTCTGACAACAATACCCAAATCGAGACAAACAATGTTGTTCTCGGCTACTATGACCGATTCTGTCGACAAACTCATCCGCGCTGGTTTAAATAGACCGGTTCGCTTGATGGTTGATGCTAAAAAGCAGACTGTTTCTGGTCTTGTACAGGAGTTCGTTCGAATACGTCCTGGGAAAGAGGATAAGAAACTTGCATATCTCATGTATCTATGCGAACATGTTTACACCGAGAGGGTCATTGTATTCTTCCGGCAAAAGAAAGAGGCACATCGAGTACGCATTATCTTCGGTTTATGTGGTCTGAAAGCAGCAGAGCTTCACGGAAGCATGAGTCAAGAACAGGTAACCCTTTTCAAATCTCAGAGGATGTAATTGCTTGCTTACAAATATCTAGCGCATACAAAGTGTTGAATCTTTCCGGTCTGGTGCGGCCAACTACCTGCTAGCTACTGATTTAGCATCCCGTGGTCTAGATATCAAAGGTGTTTCTACGGTACTAAATTACGGCGCCCCTCAAACGCACGAGATATATCTCCATCGTGTTGGCCGTACTGCACGTGCAGGGCGTACCGGTCGTTCATGTACCATCGCATCGGAACCCGATCGCAAAGTCGTCAAGGCGGCGGTCAAAGCAGCTCGAGCTCAAGGAGCGAAGATTGTCTCTAGAATCCCACCATCCGAGGATATCGATGCTTGGCAAAAGAAGTTAGAAAGCTTTGATGAAGAGATCGACGACATCTTGAAAGAGGAGAAAGAGGAGAAAGCCCTGTCACAGGCCGAACGGGAGGTTAAGAGGGGTGAAAATATTGTCACTCATGAAACTGAAATCATGTCAAGACCCAGGCGGACGTGGTTCGAAAGCGAAAAGGAGAAGCAGAAAGCCAAAGACGCCGGACGCGTAGAGTTAAATGGTCCGAATGTCCTAGGGACGAAGCTGAAGAAAAAGCTTAGCGGCAAGGACAAGAAGAAGCTAGCGATGAAGGATGAGAGGGCAGAGGGCAGGCCGTGGAAGAAGGGTTCTGCTGAGAGGGCAGGAAAGGGGTTTATAGCGAAGATGAAGAGCGGTGCTAGGGGAAAAAGTAGTAAGAAAACAGCAGGAAAAGCCGATGGAAACGCCAAGGGTAAACACAGATAGTGACGGTGGTACGCATGCGGTGTCCCTCAAACGTAACGAGTCCGTCGTCATTCTATTATCACGTGTTCATCCTTTGTCGTTATTCCTTTTTTTATTCTACGCTATTGCTAATAACGCATTGACTTGTTTATACAGCTCACGAGGTCTAACATAGATTGAGCTCACAATGCCTTTTACTGCAAACTTACAGAATGTGATGGGAGCTCACGAGTGGAGATTAGGCAGAACCGATCCTTCGAATAAGCTCCGTGTATTGTACATGTGCAATAACAATAGTGAATGGGAGAACGTCGTAAACCGATCCCGGGGAGCTTTTTCACTGTCTCAAGTGGTATAACTGTACAACCCAAGTTTCTAGCTTAATGCTATTCAAATATTTCTTCCCTCCCAATTTTTCTGCCTTTCCTTTTTACAACATCCGGTACAATACATACTAGAGATCAATATATCAATACATACCTACCCGATACCGAATATATACCTGCCCTATTTCAAATATATACTTACCTCATATTAAATACGTACCTACCACATACCTGCAAAATGGATGCCGATAACAGCACCACTGGAAGCTTCGAGATAATGGACGCTATGGTCAGCAGCATTGAGAGCTTCAACGCAACGCACACGGTGAGCAGCAGCTCCGAGAATTTCGAGATGGTGGAGGAGAGTAACGAAGACAACTTCGAATATGCGGAGGTTGAGAGTTACCACTCTGGGGACTTCGAAGGAACGAACATTCCCGATAGTCTCGAGACCATGGATACAGAAAGCACGGGGATCGAGAGCAACACATCAACAGAAAATGCTACAATGTCACCCACGTCGGCGAAATCCAGACTTTCAATCCGTGGATCGATTCCTGCACGACAACTTATGACTCTTCCCACGGAACTCCAACTTGAGATAATCTCTCACATGAATCCGGCGGAGAGAACAGTGTTGAAATTAACCTGCAAATACTTCTACCGCTTCAACGAGCTCGAGACGCTTCCCTCTTTCTTCAAGCATCCGCCTCTAGACGCGCCAAGCCATTACCATCCGCAATCCATATACCTCAGGAAACTCATCCAGTCTAGGGCTATCGACTTCACTGGTTGGCCTTGCTTAAGTTGTGAACGATTTCTCCCGTCGTTCAAGTTCACCAAGACGGTGCAGGAAGAAATGCGCTGGGTAAGGAAAGACCAGGACCCTCAAGCGATGAGTGCCCTTGTTCTTTTGTTCGCCATGTCGTCTAGGAAGAACCACCCGTCGAACACTAGGTACAAGAGGCTCATTTATGGGGATCTTCACTGCGCGGAGTGCGACGACAAGGAGTTTAGGGATCTTGCGGCTGAGAGGGAGACTCTCTATGGGAACTCGGAGGAATGAGAGCTTGGCGAGCATTGAGTTCAAACGGCTCACGTTTGGGGGTTTGTATCGTTAGGATTGCGATGAAAAGGGGCTGAGGGATCTTGAGGCAGAGAGGCAGAAAATTCATGGCAGCTCGGAGGAATGAAAGGTTGGATGTGCCCTTGACTTATATTTATGGCTGAACAGTGAGTGTTCTTCCTGTGTCATGGCGCTCTTGTCTTACCAAAGCATAGTTTACTTTACCCAAGGATTCGCTGGTCCATTATATAGCTTATTACCATCACAATAGAATATAGGGACGGAATACACTTCATTAGCGATTCAAAATACCACAGCTTCGCAAAATGTATAGGACAACGGGTGCTTAAGGACTATAACATGGACAGAACAGAGTATCTTTTCGGACATTGTACAATTTCTATTCCGTCTCTTCCATTGTCGTATTCCTCGTCTGCTCCACGCTTGTGCTTAAGGTAAACACACAATTCCAGTGTACGGAAAACTGGACGATACACGAATAAAGCCCAACTGGCGTACGATATAGCCGTATAGACAATAGAAGTCGTTGGTAACGCGCTAGTGATTGTTCAACAATCGTATAGAGACTCGGGAATGCCAACCTCGACGTTGGAGGCTATAAAGTATGAGGAAGCATCGTACCTGCACACCAGCGGCTTCTTACTGCTCAAAAACAAGGAGTCTTTCAAACGCTTTATATAGTACGTTAACAGTACACTGGAGTTTTATCTTGGATCCCTATAAATATCCATTTCGTCTCGAGTCCTACCTCATTTCTATTCTCTAAAGCATCTTATATCTACTTTCTACAACTTCCAATTTCCAACTTCTACTCCCTTAACAGCGTCAACAACAAACTTGAGAGCTCGAATCATTGCCACTCGAGATTAAAACCCCTTTGAAAATTTCCCCCAGACGGATATCGCAGAGGATTTCGCACCAGCGGATGACGGTCTAGCGAATACAACGCCAAACGACCATGGAGAGTTGAGTGTTATACCAACCCCTGGACGAACTCTGCTAACCATACCCCCGAACTCCAACTCCAGGTATTCGCGTTCCTCAGCCCAGCGGAGAAACTAGTCTTCAGACACACATGCAAGCACTTCTACGCCTTCAAAGAACTCGACACGCGCCAGGAATTCTTAGCAGGTACCTGCAGCATCCCGCAGTACCGGTACATCGACACGCTCATCCGGACTTCACTAGCTGGCCTTGTCTCGCGTGCAAGCAGTTCATGCCGGCTAAGAAGTTTCCCAAGAAGGTCGAGCAGAACATCCAATTGGTGAGACAGTAGACGTTTTCGAGCGTGTTTCTTCTCTGGAAGGCTGCTAATGTGGAGAAGGATATGCCGTTGGGTGATAGGCGGGGGAAAGCTGTGTATGGGGATTTGATTTGTCACGAGTGCGATGAGAAGGAGACGGTTGAGCTGGAGAAGTACACGAGGAACCTCTATGGAAACCAGGGGGAGAGGGGGGGTGGATATTAACCCCAATGTCATGGTTGGAGGATAAGTGCACTGTACGAGTGGGTTTTCTTTGTTTATCTCCTTTCTGGCGGATTCTGGTAGATATCTGTTTCGGGCTAGGTACAAATATAGTATTGTCTTATATTCAAATAGCTTACGAATCTTTTGTGAGTTCCTTCTAGTCTACTTATCTTTTGTTCTCAAAATTCAAATATACTAAAAGGGGCTCAGAGTGACATGTCACAATGTTGAATAATGTACGTGTCGATCCCCTATGATAATGTGTTACGTCAGCTCATCTATTGACCCATATATCAACAATCCAGCAGCTGCTTTTTATAGCCGTGCGTACTGTCAACTGAACACCCGGGAGTAGAGTCCTCCAAGTTACACACCAAATGCAATTCCCCAGCGTCTTCCAGCGCCGCCAGTGCGGGGCGACGAATCAACCCCTTTCAGCAGAATGAAGACCTCAGAGCCCTCCCGTCACCCATCTCGTTCGACCTTTAGCCATCTCTAATAGAAATCCAGTGCGCGTTATAGGATCTCGTCACACGTCAGTAAGGGAGTCTTCAAAGGCAAGCAGGCCCAAGGATCAGACTTGGAATTGTATGTGTTGGAATACTACTGAAGGTAAGGAGTGAGTTAACTGGTTTAAGGCGTACGGATTCAGACTTCGAGTACGAAGACCACATGAGGATCGAAGATGTGCCGAATGGTCCCTTTCTAAACCTACCGGACGAGTTGCACCTCAAGATTATATCTTACCTTGACCCATTATCGAAAGCAGAGCTCAAACGGGTCAGTTGTCACTTCAGAGGTTTCAAAGAACTCGCTGTCATACCTTCGCCATTTCACTACTTTACACTAGATACTCCGGAACAGGAAAAGCGGTTCCTTGGGATACTGTATCAAAGAAAAGGGGTTCCTTCTATAAACCACCCCTGTCATAATTGCGAGAAGTTTCTTCCCCCTTCCGAGTTCACTGAAAAAGCTTCTAAATGCTTCAAGAGGAAACTCGCGCGTATACGTTGCATTACATGTGCGCTAAGATCAGGGATGGACTATTCTGAGTCTAATTCGTACGTGTGTAGTTTAACACAATGCGGAGGAGGCCTGGGTGGAATGGTCATCAAGGTTGGCGGCCGCAAGCCTGGAGAAGAAGCGAAGAGGGTCTATGGTTGTACTATATGCAAGACTGCTCAAGACAAAGCAGGTTGCAGGGGGTGTATGGGGTGCGTGAACTGCGTGAACTGCGTGACGCTTGCCGATGTTGTGCAGGGACTAGATCAGGAATTCGGAGGCTTCTTCACGTTCATTGAAAGCTGTAAGAGAGTTATGAAGGAGTTCCCGCGGGGTTGTTCAGGTGATCATGTCCGGAAGCTGGCTCGCCTTCCTTGTCAGTTATATGATCTCGAGGTGTTGGAATATCATATCCATGGCAAGAAGATTGCTACGGAAGTAGTGACTGGTGAATAGTCCGTAGCCGGAACCCCTATTCTTTGTTTTATACATAGATGTCAGTTAGTGTCAAACGATCCATGTACAGATCAATAATTTAATACACACAATACAATGACAAATTGTAATTTGTGGAAATTGAGTAATATTATGCATTCGATTTCTCCGTTGACCCATTACCTAACCGGTCACGTTATCCGTGAGTCGGTGGTATTCGTATGCTTCCCTATCCCTTCCCCTACCCGTATGTCTACCTCCCAGTGGGTTTTCCGCACACTAACTGTACGGTTGGAAGCTCTCGTACACTTTGACTCTCCTATATTAGGAATCCTCGGGAGAGTGAGCGCGTAGGACTTGGAAGAATATCGATTTAAATTTTAGACTTGGAGTGTTCTTTGTTCTTTCCGGAAAATAGACTTTGACATGAACAGAACATGAACATCGAACCTAGGCTCCTCAGTATCCCAGGTGAGCTGGTACTAGAGAGATCCCTTAGGTGAGATGGTGGAAATCAATTTCCAAAAGAGCAGAGATGCTCGAATGAAACCCTAGAACTATATCTAAAGTCTTGGCGTTCAAAAAAACCCTTTAAAAACTCACGAATTTTTTGGTCATTAGCTTAACGGATAGGAATAAAATAACTTCGTTCGGTTATCTATACTCCTGATGAAAAATCTCGAAGATCCATGTGTGACATTAATTTTCGGTATATGGTGGTAAAAGTGAAATTTCAAAAACTTGAGAATGTTGATGCGTAGCGCGTTGAACGTCACGCGTGTTTTGGACGGGGGATTTTCGGCTTGTGTGACCTCGCTTAATCTACGGGGTCTACGGGGAACTATTATCAATATTGCGAAGGTGAATTTCCTTTCTCATGCACGATACACCTCCACAAACGAAAGTCCGATGTAACATATTACACCAAGTTTCTGATTAGCATGGGCGCAATAAGCCTTTAGAGATTTTATGAAAGGGAAAGGTTGAGCTATAGAGCTCATAGTGTACCTGCATTTCTAAGCTAGTAGGTGACTTGCTCCTATGTGAATAAACCCCTTTTCAAGTCTGACTCGTCCAAACCTCCAGGTCATGCCTTGAACATGTATCCATACGCCCAAGATATTAGACTATCCACTTATAAAACAAAGTAAATACTTGTAGAAGTCTAATCCACGTTATACACGGACATAGATCGTATACATCTTTTACTTAAAATTAAAATAGGAATAACTTTTTAATTAACATGCGCTTCAAAGTGCACAACCCCAAACAGCTTGGACAGTCCGGCACGTATCGCACAGGTAAACTTTCTTGTCTCTGTGGTGTCCGGTTTGGATGTATAATCCAGGAGAATGACAGCGCTTGCTTGAACTGATTCTGTCCAGACCGCATTGCAGGCAGAATTCCAGCACGGCATCTTCGTCGTAAAGTCCCTTGATTTGGGTCGTAGCTGAAGGCTCTAGTTAATAGAAATTTCTTGCAATGGGAACAAGGTAACTTAGCTCCTTGAACTTCCTGAAGTGTCGATTAACTCGCTTGAGCATGAACTTGGCCACATGAGAGATGATCTCCAGTTGTATCTCGTCGGGAATGCTGAGGAGAGTGACTTTGGGAATGGATTTGGATTTTGTATTGTCCGTGTTAGATCCGTTGAGGGAGGGTAGTGCTATATCTGATAACTGTCAACCAATCTGCAATAACAGATACAAGCAAAGGTCGGAAAATTACCCATATTCTCTTGTGAGAAGTGAAGAGGTTGTCATAGGTAGCATGTTTATTCTTTCAGAGACCCTACTTATATCATGCACAGCGCAAGTTATCTTATCGATTGTGCAAACGCCGATGTAGTTACGTATGAGCGTTTCCATGGGCCTTCTACAAACAATAGAATGAACGGTATACATATATCAACGGATCCTAGTCGTGGTCAGGAAGTACACAACGAGGAATATACACGAAAATTTCCAGAAAGAAATCATCTTCCAGCACTAACCATCATATACCCTCAATATGGTCCCCAAACCACCATGCACCATCCTCAGCCCTCCAGACGAGTTACACCTCCAAATCATTTTTTTTACCTCGACTTCAAATCCAAATTCAAGTTCATACGCGTGAATCGCCACTTCAGGAGCTTTAAGGAACTCCCATCCCCAACAGATGTCTCCGAAAGACGTGCTGCATAGGAGCGCCTGGACACCTTTCTCGAATACCGTGATGCAGGCGTCATTTCTTATCTCAAGTATCCTTGCATGTCCTGTAAGCGGTTCCTCTCTTGCAGAAAGTTTAGCGAGGATAGGTTTAAGTTCACGAAGCGGGTATATCGGTCGTCGTACTGCCTCGGATATGAGGTGGAGCGCTACGGTTCTTGACTTGGGGGTTAGTACGTAAGAGGTGTACGTATACTGTACTGCCGTAAGATCTGGTTGGAATCTTGACTAACTAGTCAGCTATTATTGTTATTACGGCTGGTTCAGCACAACTTTTCTACAATTTACCAACTCAGATATATATGTAGGCGTGTAGTATATCAAAAGAGGAAATCCGGATTTTGGTGTGAGAAAGTTAGAGCCTAAGGAGGATTTATGTGAATCGAAGTAAACCAAATGCTAAATCAAGTAGTCACAAAACAGGAAGTCATGGAATGAATGCGCCTGCATCAATGTCAGATATATGCCATGTCTCAACTCATGCTATATTCATGAAAGTTCTATATGTGTACCCGTCCCTCACCCTTGTCTCAACCATACCATCATACAACACCACTACATAATCAGCTCGGTGGAAACCCATGGAACAACCACGCCCACTTGCTTTGTCTCTGATTCTGATCAAACTCGAAGGAAAGCCCTCTCAGAAGCCGCACACTCGGCTCATCATTCCACATCTCCTTACCAAAGAGGTGGTTCTCAGCAATCCGCTCGAAAGGGTCACGAGCATCATCAGGTATCTTCGCTCTGTATACGAATGTCTCACTAGGTGCGTACGGATCGGAAGCACCAAACGCAAGAATGGGCCATGTGATACCGGCGCTGTCGCCGTGTTGTCTCCTGAGGTCGCTTATATGTTCGTAGAGGAGGTCGGCCATGCAATAGTCATAGTCATCATCGATGCCTACCTTCTCAGATACGTAGGGGTTGAACCAAGGGGCTGGGTAGTTGAGGATATTGAGCAAGCTGAGACGAAGGTTTAGGATGACTGCGTCCTAGAAGAACGTGAGTAACTGATTGCGAAATTTAATTGGAGTGGAGGGATTTGAATTTCAACTTACGAACAGATCTGTAAACTCGCGGTTGCTGAATGTCTCCCTATGCTCCGCATTGGAGACTCTGGCGCTAAGGTCTGCGTGAAAGCGTTGACCTCTGATTTGAAAGGAGGGAAAGGGTATCCCCAGATGCTCTAGCCGAGTGCAAGACTTGAGGAATTTAGCGAGTGAAACAGAGTCGTAGGCATGAAATTCGTCTATGAGTCCTGGGTCGTCCTCAGGGTCACTGGGTTCTACGATGCCATCTCCCGACCGTACATTTATGTATAGTAATTTCAAAGACTGACACTGTCTTGAGAGGTAATCCATTTTCGGTAAGGAACCATCCTTCTCTTTAACTCCTCTTAGGCTGACGTATAGTGCTTTAAGTTGGTTCTGGGGAAGGCCGTGCAACAGCTTATTGAGTGCGCCCGGGGTGGATTTATTTACGGGCAGATAAGGTGCTTCACTGTGAACTAGTTCGATCTCCTTTAGCTTTGAAACATCATTACTCACAATATCCCAAAGCAGAAGATCTGCTCGAAAACAGTAGCTTAGCGATAGGTGCTCAACGTTCGTGAGTTCGAAAAGTCGACCCCAGGAGCTCTGATATTTGGAAAGCTCTACATCGAAAAGACTGAGCCTTCTAAGGGAAGATGGGCTCTGAATTTCCAAGGAGTGTAGTACCCTAGAAGGATCGCTAAAGTGCATAGTCTCTGGATTGTTCGGGTCGAAATCTAAGCGATAATTCCTCAAGTCCAGCTGGAGGTCTGTGATCCGGTGATGTGCAAGTATCTGACACACGAGTTGTAATGTATGCTTATCATGTACTATTGAATTCAAAGCAGAGACACGTTCCAGGTGATTTAGAGAGGAGGTCAAAGTGCTTGGACCCTCGGAACTGTATAAGTTGTCGCGCTCTCTGCGTTCTCTCTTTCGGACCTCTCCAGGTATTAGTGGAGAAGTCACCCAGGGGAATAATCCGGGTAGACTGAACATAATGGATTTGAGTCCTTTCTGTCGTCTCCATAGGTCCAAGGTTTCAAGAATAGGCATTGGAAAGTGTGCAAACCACCTAAATTAATAGTCAGCACTGATTATGTATCTCGTTGTCTATCAGTACATTCCCCGTCCACTGTATGCGAATAATCTATTAAGAATAGATTTAACTACCATGCACCCGACTTAGAGTGTCCTTGACTCTGCTATACAGTGTGAAAATCCTTACGGAGGGTTCCCAGTCGTACATAAAACTTAATCGGATAGCGAAAAAGGAAGAGACATACTGGAAGTCAGTTAATTGATCTTTCGGCAAAATATAAATGAGATTCGACAGTCTATCATATAGCCGCGCTGCTATGTCTTGGTCTTCCACAGGAGATTTTCCAAAGTTTGGGCAACCTAGAATCTTAACTACGCGGACATATGGCAAACCAGGGTTATGTTTTGACAATAAGCTATCATATCTCTCGCTGGATTCAAACATTAGGTCGAGACTGATATCGAGACGAAGATGGTTATAGAGGTGGAAGAGACCAAGTGAATGACATTTGCGGTTCACTCGGAGCAGGTAGGGCATATCGTTATTGTTATTTACCTTTAGATGTCAGTCATAATTCTCGGGGGAGCGAAGAGATATAACCCATACAAAACTGAATATGCAATTCAAGACATCTTCATTCAGATCGAGGAGGTTATTCTGAGCTCTTTGACCTGTAGACCTAGAGAGATTTCTGATAGGTAGAGAAAGCGTATCCGTGCCTAATGTAGACATATCGACTAAATTAAATGGCTAAGAACTGATAATTGGAAGTAAAAAGTTGAAGAGGATACGCTGAAGAGAATGGAATGTTTTAAAGGGGGCTAATGATATGTAAAAGAGCAATAGATCGGCTTAGGTCGCTGTATTGCATATGGTTAACAAAGCCAGCACAGCTCAGTTATATGAACAAAAGTGGAAGATAAGCTGACATATACACTTGATACTGTGCTGTAGTATGACGTTGGCGATGTATCCTCGACGTGCGTTGCAAATCATCTGCTCTCATGAGCCTTCAATTGCACGTTGACTATATGCAATTGTTTTTAATTTACACTGAGCTACGATTTATACCCAGGAGAGAATTGGGAGTAATGCTATTAAGATCATGGTTGGCTTATACTGGTCCTCCCCTTCAACTCTCCCTTTGAGATCTCCATTTCAGTCAGTTCAGATCAAATTCTGCGGAATCGAAGGGGTAACTTGTAAGTGGAACCCGAAGATACTAAATGTGAGATTTTATACCGCGTGTCATTCCTAACATGAGTCAGGTCCAGGGAATGGTTGACTCTATTCGATTCCTATCATGCTACGTTTCTCCTCCCTTCATATGTAGCACTAAGAGTTGGTAGATGTTGAGCAGTCTGTAGTTACGCAATTCTTGATAAAAGGTGATGCTGCTTGACAGTATTCCCGTCGTTTTTCTAGAGAGCGGGTTGGGATTTTGAGTAGATATGGTGGGATAACGGACATCCTTACGCTCTCCCTCGACTAAATTTTAAAGGAAATAACATGTATGAGGTCGTAAAAGCGGGACACTGCCCAGAATGTTGACATAATAGTTATAAGTTTGGTGAAGCTTTTGTTGTTGTTGCTCAGGTGTTGTCGTTTTCGGATTTGCGGCTTGATTAGGTTAGACTCATCCCGTGATCGTGTGTCTCTTTGTGTCGCTTTTACCGCAGCATTGCCTGTTAATCAGATTCCTTATCGATGATAGGACTTTGAATTTGTCCCAACAGGAGTAATTAAAGCAGAAAAGCCTGAGAACTCCCATAGTACTTTATCTGTAGGCTTCCTTTATGGTGACTGATTGACAGGCGTGTACCTCTCAGACCAGGCTCTGACTGGCCGCTTCTTCACACGTCATTCGCGTACATTTTTCTACAGCCGCCCAAGCTCAAGCTCTTCCAACCATTTCGCAAACACCAACACGTCGCTCACGCGATCAACGACAACTTAACTCGACCAGCTTGAAGGAAGCCAACCTCTCTCATTTCTAGAGTGATCAAGATGTCTAGATTCAACGTGTCGCTGTCCCCACCGCCGCCTTTACTGTTCAAGTTCCCTCCAGATCCGTCGCCGCCTACCCTTCCGCCGCCCTCAGACGAGCGCACGCTTGCAAGCCCATTTCCTATCAACCCGAAGTTCTACAACAATGCCTTGGATTGGAGAATTCCCATAATCTTTGCTACCTCCTATTTCGTGGTGGTTACTGTGATGAACTGGTGGAATCGTAAACGCGGGAACAAACCGTTCTGGATTAGCACTACAAGGCCATTCTACGCTTTCGTCATTCTACACAATATTCTCCTTGCAGTCTACTCCAGTTTGTCATGTTACGCAATGATTTGGGCTTTGAAACGGTCCCTTCCGCACTGGACCGAACCTGATCTCGTAGTGCGCGTTACCGACGCCTTGTGCAAGATGCATGGTCCTCGAAACTTGGGTGATGCTACCTCGTACAACCCTGAAACTGAGCAATGGGAGTTCAAGAACCCAATCATGAAGCTTACTGAATTCGGTACACCTGATCCTACGGACGTTGGCAGGATGTGGAATGAGGGACTTGCATTCTGGGGCTGGTTCTTCTACCTCTCCAAGTTCTATGAAGTGTTGGATACTGCAATTATCCTAGCAAAAGGAAAGAGGAGCTCAACTTTGCAGAAGTACCATCATGCTGGTGCTATGGTCTGTATGTGGGCTGGCATACGTTATATGTCTCCACCTATTTGGATGTTCGTGTTGGTTAATTCCGGGATACATGCACTCATGGTAAGAATGCTTCCGATACGGTTCTGGATTCCAGAATCATTTCATGTCATCGCGTTCTAGACATACGCATTACGAACGTGTTGATGAACTGACTGGTAATATAGTATACGTACTATACGCTCTCAGCGCTTGGTGTTCGTATACCTCGTAAGCTCAAGCAGACCCTCACAACGATGCAAATCGCCCAATTCGTTGTGGGCGCAAGCTACGCAGCCGCTCATCTCTTTGTCAATTACACTATACCAGTTTCGCTACCCTACACTTTCATGAAGACGGTCTCCAATGTTTTTTCTACCGTATCCACGGCCTTTCCCTCCGCTACTAACTCTGCTACCGCCTCGGTTGTTACTGCAGGCGTCGGGAACATGCTAAAGAAATTTGTTTACCGTGCAGCTCAGATGGAGGGTCTGGCTGGAAATGTCGAACAAGATCACACCTTGCAGATTTTCGAACAGGTAGCAGAGCCTATTGAGCATATTATCAATGAGGTGAAACACCATATCACAAAGGAGGTCCGATATGAAGACAGTACCGAAACGGTTTTTTGCATTACAACGAGTGGGCAGTCTTTCGCGATATGGTTAAATGTCGTATATCTTCTTCCATTGACCGGTCTCTTTATCCGCTTTTTCATACGGTCTTATTCGAAGCGTACCGCCTCGACTACTAAGCATCCTACACAGACGAATGAGTTTGGCAAGTCAATTAATGACGCAGCTAAAGGTGTTTCGCACAAACTCGACAGTTTAGACAAGAAGTTTGAAGACAAGGTAAGCGAAGTGGGTGTCCAGTTTTCCCAAACCGTCTCTAAGACGGTGCAACAGACGTTCGAGGGCATGAAAGGAACTGGCGCAGTCGTACCGGAAAAGATGAAGGAGATCGAAAAGGAAGTGAAGGAGGCTGGAGAGAACTTCACGAAAAAGCTGAAGTCAGAATTGAGAGATTTAAACGGTGAGAACGGCCATGAGGCAAAGGAAAGCGCCAAGAAAAAGTATGAAGAGACGAAGAAAATGTTAAAGGACGGATTCAACGACGGAGTCTCAAGCTTCCAGGAAAAATTGGAACGAGCTTTGAGCCCTGAAAGAAATGGACAGCGCAAAACGATCATGGAGGAGACAAAAGATAAGGCGGAGAATGCGAGTGAGAAGATCAAAGGAGAGATCAAGTCCTCCGCTGAGACAGTAAAGAGCGGAAGCAAGACCCTGACAGAGGAGTCTCGCGAGACAGAAAGGTCTGAAACGACTCAAGACATTGAAAACGACCCCAGGGCTTTCGCAGATGTAGTAAATAACCGAAGCAATGAGGAAGCAGAGGAGTCGAAGAAGGAAGAAGAAGAGTGGAAGCAGGAATACGAAGGAGCATCCTCCCCCGATGTTGAGCGATCTTGGGCCGAAGTTGTGAAAGAAAGCTCGAGCGAAGACACGGAATCTAAGGAGGAGACAACGGAATCTATGGAGCAGGCGACTATGGAGTCTAGGGGGGAAACAGCTTCTGATATCAACAATGATTCACGGTCGTGGGCGGAGGTAGTAACGGAGGGAGTCGATGGTGATGCATCTGAACCGAAGAAGATGGACATGACCACCGAACAGGCAGATAAAGACGACTCGTGACGACATATAGGAGTTATATGATGGTTAGCGAACAGCTGTGTATCATTTCAAGCACTGTAGAATTACCGTGAGTTAGTAATGGAGTTATTTATCTCTTCCACCGTCGTGCCATTCCTCGCCTACCGTAAGCTCGCTTTTTGAAAAGGTCTAGACTCCTGTATGGGAAGCTAGAAATGTACGAATGACGCTCTAATCCTACACGGAGTTGATCTTACAGGCAAGGAAGGTTAGTCAATACAGCTGAATCCCCGGTCTTCTAGCAATCCTTTGGTAAGCGTAGCATAAAGGGGATACGCGGAGTTCCTCTCTTCTATCAAACCCTGATCACGAAAGGGAGTTGAAAACGGCCATAGTGAACACTAATCATTTTTTCCACAATGGGAATTCCCTTTTCAACAGCTTTGTGAAGTGGTGCTTGTCCGTTCATGCGCCTTTCGTAACCGTTCATGATGGTTACACCATGTTCATGTTTCCTTTTAAACCTTAGAACCTACAGTATTAGAGGAAGGTGGCAGAACTCAGAACCTTAGCAAGTACTTAATAGAGCTTTCCAGCCAGCAAGGCTGCATGTTTATCATGCATAGCATATCTCCGGGACGTTGATCGATCAACGGGCCGAACCGAAAAGGGTCAATTCTCCACATTGACGATCAACGCGATCACCGATTAGGAAGCTCGCCTCTCCTTTCCCCTCCATCCCCTCCATCCCCTTATCAACGTTCGCCCACATCAACATCGATACTTATGTCGCAAAGTAGATGAATCTACCCTAGCACCAAAGGCCACACCCTCCTCTCACCTTCCGTCCTGGCAGGAGTCAAGACTTCTCGACGAGGAGGCTGGGCTAGGCATCTCTTGTCTTCTTCCTTATTCAGTGTAGATTTTAATATACACTCGCCCATTCAACGCAAACTCACCATATCTCTATACAGCGAGTGGACCTAGCAGCGCAGAAATGAGTTGTGCACCGGTGATAGAAGTGATAGGGAAGACCAAGTTCCACAGGGGTAATACATGACGATGAAGACATAAAGAGCGCATGTTTTCTTGCGTTTCGAACTCATCATCGACGCAGAAGATCTCACAGTTTAGTCAACTCTTAGTTCAAGATGAAACCTTCTATTTCTCTTCTAGCGCTTATGGCCTCTTCGGCCGTTGCGCTTACAATTCCTACGACCGACGTAGAGGTTGAGGTAGATACACTAGCAGAACGAAAGGTGCTCTACGTCATTGAACTCGCACCTGGAGAGACGAAACAGGTTACTGAGGAAGAGAAATGGGAGCTCAAGAAAGTAAGTAATCTATATTTCAAAACGGAAACAAAAAAGACGAGCCTGGATACCGCGTGTAGAATTGTCTAAAACGTGACAACAGCGAAGAAGCTGTCTATAAGATGCCTCAATGCTCAGCTACAAATTGAAATATCAGATGGAGATATAAAGTATAACATGAGACTTACATCATGTATAGGAGGGCAAGCACTTCATTGACATCACCGACTACCAAGCCGTTGAAAATGCCCACCTCAATAGCCGTCAGATGTCAGCAGCTGCATTTCCCACTACGATCACCCAACAGACTAGAGTCAATCCATTGCTGAGTCAACTCAATAAGGCCAACCTACAGTCCAACCTTCAGACCTTCACCAACTACCAGAACCGGTACTACCGTAGTTCCTACGGACAGCAGTCCTCCCAATGGCTACTCCAGCGTGTGCAAGCTGTCATCAGCGCTTCCGGCTCAACTGTTGCGACTGCTCGCGCGTTTACTCACTCATGGGGCCAGAGCAGTGTTATTGCTACTATTCCCGGAACGAGCACCAAGACAATTATAATCGGCTCTCACCAGGACAGTATCAATCTCAACTCCCCATCTACCGGCCGAGCCCCTGGCGCAGATGACGACGGTAGCGGTACCGTCACCATTCTTGAGGCTCTTCGAGTCCTCCTCACCGATTCCCGGGTAAAGGCTGGCCAAGCACCGAATACCATCGAATTCCACTGGTATGCGGCCGAGGAGGGTGGATTGCTTGGCAGCCAGGCCATCTTCAACAATTACAAGAGCGCCGGCCGCAATGTTAAGGCTATGCTCAACCAAGACATGACCGGCTATATCCGAGGCACACTCGATGCGGGAGCGAGAGAGAGCGTCGGTATCGTGACAGATTATGTGGATGCTTCTCTTACCGAATTCATCCGCAAGGTTATTACTGCGGTAAGATACTTAATGTTGCTTCTGGCTTTTACAAGTGCTGATAGCATTGGTAGTATTGTACAATCCCATACGTCAACACCCAATGTGGTTATGCCTGCAGCGATCACGCTTCAGCTAGCAGGGCTGGATACCCATCTGCTTTCGTTATCGAGGCTAAGATGGAGTATACTAGTGATTTGATCCACACGACTGGTGATACGCTGTCGACGGTTAGTTATGATCATATGATTCAGCATGCTAGAATGACCACTGGTTTTGTGTATGAGCTCGCTTTTGCGACCAGCTTGTAGTTGAGAGAAGAGTAAGTAGACATCAGCAAGAATATGCATTGGGGTGGTAGTAAGGCGTCAAGGTGCTACTAGAATAGATGGTTTTATCAAACTGTTCCCTCATACCGTTCCGCAGTCCTCTTCCCCCTGAACCAGCCAACTGCCTGAGCGATCAACCGCGCGCCTCTTCCAAGCTCTCAGAGTCCACGAAGACAAATCGCAGTTTTCATCAGAGCAGACCAACAGGCGTCAATGTGCTCTTTGTTATAGGACCAAATACGACGATCAAATGTGTAGCCAATCAGTATGCGCAAAAGACGCCATCATACAAAATAGCCGCCGGCTCCAGCGTTGAACGAAAAATGCGCATGCAGATGGCTACTTTGGTGCTAGCTTCCATCATGCATAATTGGAATGGAAGTTTAATAACGATGGCGAGTTTTGGATTCATCTCTTATGAAGAATTAAACGTACCTTTCGCAGTACTGTACGGAATAGAGGAAGTAAAAATGGATGTGAGGATCTAATTGTATGCGCTCATGCGGATTAGTTATTAAGCTTTGTCTGGTGTGTCTGGCACGAGCCATATCCGAGATCGTGGCATAAAATGCTCTTGAAATGTTCTTTAGAACGGTGTGAATTTTTTTGGTTATTTGCCTGACAATAAGTAAAACAAGACATTGATATGGTTATCTGAAGTCTCCATGAAAAATCTCGAAGATTCATGTGCTATATAAAATTTTTGGATAAGGCGGTAGAAAGTTCACTTTTCTTGAAAGAGCGGGCGATTGGACGGTTGTGAATGAGGTCTGAAAGAGGAAATCAGTCTGCTTAGTCACCATATTATCCGAAAATACGCCGGTAGACCTCATTACGTTCAGAAATCTCTTTCTTTCTTCTCGTACTCATTCTTCGACGGGTTCCTGTCAATGTTAACGCGTTGATATACTTTGAATAATCATACGACCTACACTACCCTCAATGAGATGTGATGTTGTATCTCTATTCGGTCTTTGTAGTGCGCTATTTCCCTTAGTAGGTATATTGCCGGACGTTCACCTCGAGGCATACGGTTGATGGAAGATGGTAGCGAGTAACATGTAGATGTGATAGAGGTATGAGGACATTCTTCCTTCTTCCATTCTTTCATTAGTCTCATATGATGATACCATTGCAATTTCACAGACCTGTTCTGAACAATTATGTGGATAAATGCTTGGAGACCTTCTGAATCGACTTCAATATTGTCAAAGTTATTCGACTTCTATAATATGTACCAGTTGACTGACATTTGCGTTACTGTAAGCAGTATGGATTCGCTTCGATTCTTTCTCTTGTTCGGTTCGAGATCAATTCCTCCAGGAGCGCCGAGTCAACGCAGGAGGAACAATGTAAACTTTGTGCTATACCGTTTAGTTCAGCTTTCTTGGTCTGAAATAGATACCTTTGTTCTATTATTGCATAGTACACACAAGTAGAAAAAAGAGCTCTTTGTTCAGATGTCATTACAATGCTATTCTAGGACTCGATTTTTGATCAAGAAAATAAAACTACATTCATTCTTTCTGAACAAAGATGGGAAGATGTGATGATATAAACCTAAGTCTCCTCAACTTTGAACAGATACAACTCATCACAATCGACATCCACTGAAAGCCTTGCCCTACCATAGTGTTATTGCTGCGCAATCAACGTTAGCTTTGGCAACCATATCAATATATCGTATACTATCTCACCAATCAAAAGACCAATCAAAATCATGACCAACGGAAAGAACAACCGATATGCTGAGCGAGCCTCGCTCTCGAACAATGGTCTTGGTCTCGGAAACGACTTTGAAAGTTCTGATTACCCGAGAATGTCCTTTAGTGGCTTCAACGGGGATTTCAGCACAATGGGAGATGATGTTCCTGCTGATCTATACATTAGACAACAAAGTATCCCAAACAACATGGCGAATCCCTATTTCGGAGCGGACCAGTATCAAGGGAATTACAACGTGAGTAATACGATTGACATGAGCCTCTTCGATATTGACACAATGCAGGCATTAAATGAGGCACTGGAAGGGACCGCTTATCAAGACATGGATGGAATAGGTGCTAACGGAGTAACCCAGTACCCGGAGCCTAGCTTAGGGACTTACACCTATGCTCCCGATCCATCGATGTACGGAGTTTATAATCCCCTTGCTAATGTCGACGCAATGCTCACTCAAGATGCTCTCCAACCTGAGATTGGAATTAGGGAAGACGTTGTCATTACAAAGAGAAAGACAAGTGGCTCGACCGATACATCGAAGAAGTCGAACACAAGCTCCAACGTATCCAGCTTAACCAGAGCTCGTAAGCGAACAAATACTAAAGTTACCGCCAAGTTTAGGGCTGAGAAGCCTCGAAAGGATTCTACGCATTACTGGGTCAGGACCAACACAACCACAGCCGGCAAGACTTCCAGGACAGGTAAGATCAACCAGTTCGACCCGTCAACCGTCTATAAGCAGCTTCCAAACGTGATGCCTGACTGGCATTCTTCGAGTTACAAGTTTAAGTACAACAAGTTCGGTGAACTTGAGCAGAAAATATTCTCTGTTGAGAAGCTAAGGCAGTTTCTTTTTGAACATCCTAAGACGAAAGATTGCGAACTCAAATTGTGGATTCAGAAATCACCTGCCGACTCAGCAAGGCGCTATCCCTTTCCTCACAGCAATAAGTGCCGATTCGCTGATTGCCCTATGCAAGTATATCAAACCGGTACTATCCTTCACGGACATTACCGTATTGCATTTGACGAGAAGTGGTTCAAATACAGGGACAACTCTGATCCTTTCCGGATGGCGGGTTATGTGCATCTTTATTGCCTTGAGCGCTTCATGGATTTCCCGAAGATCTGCAGGAAACTCGACATCGAAGTTGATGAGCGCTTCTTGGTTAGTGAGCCCAATGCTCGCTTTGCCGCTACTTTGAACGGTTCTTCGGAGGCAGGTATCGCCAGAACTTTCATCGATCTATGCAAGAGGCGCAAGTTGGATAAGGAGTTCCCCGATTATCCTAGGCACAATGAGTTCCACCGGGGAGAGCAAAAACCCCATGAATACACTTTAACTCGTGCGATGAATTATGAGCGCATTTCCAAACGTCCGACTGCTCAAGTCAAGGAATTCGAGCGACGTGGTTTACAAGGCTCTCACGTTCTGATTCACATGGGCGACTTGGAGATGTTCTGCTTGGCGAAGCTAGCTAGGAAGGAAGTCAAGCTCAAATCGAAGAAGCGCGCGAAGAAAGACGTAGAAGAATCCGATTCAGAAGAGTCGGAAGCTGATGACGGGATTCCGCAACCTAAGAAGCGCAGGTACAACACAAAGAAGAGGAGATCAGTGGTTCCTGATACTCCTGATACTCCTTCGACTCCAGGGTCACCCCTTTCTGTCGATACTCCCACTACTGGTGTGCGTCGTAGCGGTCGTGTAAGAAAGAGTGTCAACTACAACGACGATAGGAGTGAGATCGAAGAGGGCGAGAACCGTGCACCAACTCCTCCGCACCCTGATGCTCCCGCATATGCCAAGGCACAAGCTGGTGTTCCCCTGAGCGAAGCACCCACCCCAAGGTCATCTGTATCTGCTGGGTCAAATCCTTTCGGTCGACCAAGCAGGATCCGCAAGTCATCCCACAACGCTACGCAAATGTCTCCCAGATCCGTTCCGCCGATGCGGATGACGGCTCCTATGATGGCAAATACCATGATGACGCCGATGACCGACGTAGTACCCGTTGCACCCATGCTGAATCAAAATTTCATGATGGCGAATTACGATCCTTCACTCATGGACCCAACGTTCAATCCTCCTGTTCAAGAGACTGCGGACTTCGACGATGTCGCTGCTTTGATTCAATCTTACAACCAAGGTCAACATATTGCGACTCAAGCGGAATGGAATCTGCCCGCCGACACGTTCACTCCTCCTCAAGGTTACGCAACTTGCCGTCGCCGCAGCGTTCGTATCGCGACCTGCACAAGCAACAGCAGTCAAGGTACCGCCCGTAAGAGTTCGCGCGGCTCGCGCGGCTCCTATAAGGACCAGGGGACTCAGACACTGTTAAGCTTCGGCCCCAACGAGGTTTTCGACCCGAATGAGTTTGGTAGCTTCTTCGATCTAGGAGACACTACTTTCGATGAGGATTTTATCGGAGACGGCTCCATGCCCGCCCTGCCGGAAGGGTTGATGTTGCCGGACGCACCTGTAAGGAGGAGTGAGAGAATCGCGAGTATATCAACTCATAGGTCGCGTAGCTCTAAAGGCTCTAAGTAAGTGATTTCGATCTCTTTGGATGCTTATTGTGCAACTTTGATAGGTAAGTAAGGTAAGGTAATCGATTGTTTTGTCATTACTTATTGTTTATTGTTTTGTATTATCACATGTCGGCAATTCGTTATGAGTCTTTTTTTCTGTTTGCATTATATCATGTAAGCGTTTTTGCATTCGCATCTATCACATGTAAGGCTTTCAGCATTCGCATCTAGGTTCTGTCTGCATTTCTGCATCTTTTCAATTTCATGAATCTGCTGTGCAGATTATCAAACATTCTCTTTATTCCGTCGTTATTTTACAAGTCCTCATTCTTAGTCATATTCTCTCCGTGGATCTTAGCTCATCGCGGAATGCCCTTGATCAATATCCTTTCTTTAGCCAATACTCTTTTGCTCGCTTTCGCGCCACTTCTCCCATTGTCAAATTCTTCCAACTGTTTCTCACCTGTGACGTTCCTTCCTTTGGTCTTTTGTATTATCGCCTCGTTTTATCATTCTTGTTTTGCGCCATATCGAAAGTCCAACCTCTGATCAAGGAACGAGAACGGCATAGTCCCATAGTGTAGTGCCGAACATCTACTGCCTAATACTTGAGAAGGTCGGTGACAGGAGGCACATAGTAACGAAGGGCGACTGGTGCCACTTTTCTCTATCATTTCCCCTTCCATGGCTTTCTCTTTACTTATGACATAATTCTGAAACGGTCGTCGATTCTACTATACAGGGGGGTGGGTATGTATGAAAGAGGCCCGGTCGTCTATAGGACTTAACTATACAAGTCTGACAGTAATTGTTCGGCAAGCTTCGATTTATACTAAATGATAGGCTTAATCAAAGGCCAAAAGAGAATATTCTGTTATTATTTTACCCGCTTCAATCAAGTATTCCTTAAACTTCCCCTTCAAGCATCACAACCATTAATAAGTATCTGGTGACGAAAAATCCATGCTTTTCTATGATGACCGGTTTCAATAGTACCAACGACACTAGATTAACAGTATAGAGAATTGAATTGACTTGTATGATAAGTACATACGGCTGTAATTCGATGGATTAGGGTAGCTCGTTATACCATATATTCGCACTTGATAAGTACTTAAATTAAAGCAGTGCGTTGTAAAAGGAGTAAAGGAAATGAATTCCGTTACGACAAAACCGACTCCAAAATTGGAAAATCATAATCTGTTCACTCCATATCTCGAATCTGCTTTCCGCCGCCATCTTTTTCAGGTCAAGAATGTTCCAATGACCATGTTCGATATTTAGGGGACTAATGCCGTAGAATCTTCCTACAGCCCTTCTCCGCGAGCACAAGCTCGTCCTACGTCAAATGTTCCAACGTCAGATTTGCGATTGAGTAGCTAAGAATGTGACGTTGAATATCGCACCGGCGTCGACAGCGCGCTGTGTTACGGTCCATCATAAAGCACGTCAACAAATCGACCGCAGCGAATTCGTCCCCGGTAGCCCAAGTCGCACACATCGCCCTCCGTGAAAGACAGTTGATTCCCAAAGCCGCGCCAACGCCTCAGCCACGGCGACTTTGATCGCAGGCACGGCAATATCGATGCCTATGCCAGCGGTGCCAGGGTTTCGCCCGAGGATCTGCGACGGAGTAGAATTTGAAACTGAGTCCATCCATTGCCGCCCAGAAGAACGGGTCGAAATGCTGATAGTTGATATCGTGGCATGCGAACCTTAACGGATGCCAAGAGGAGAGGGATTACTGTAAGGTAGCATCGCATGACAACACTGCACTGTTAAAGTTACTTCAATAATGGAATTCTCAATAGCGATCCATTACTAGAACTGGGGAAAGACTAAAGTCATGTTTTACGACTCCTGGAACCCATTCTGGCATTTTGTTCAGAGTATCTCAGTGCGTTGTTGGGCCTCTTTCGGTAATGAAACATTTAGAGGATAGGAGTTTCGTGAGTTGCGGTTCCCCCCTGCTGCAAGATTAGAATTAAGATAATTGCTGAATTGGTCTACGCATGAGAGCAAGTTATGATCCCTTGGGTTGTTGAGAGATACCCATAATACGTTCCGTGGTAACGCCATACTAAACTCCACCTGATTCACCAGGCCCGAAAAAGTCCATCTACGCTAATGTTCTTTATTTCCTTCAGCCAAACTCGAGACGGGATAGAGATACGACCTCATTGTTGCCTACCGCGTTAAGCCGCATCGACGTTTTCAATCCTCGATGGTGGTCTAGCAATCTTTACTGTGCCCTGGAGATCTCACGTCAGAGCTTGTACCCGCGTTCTGCTTTGCAACCGACAAAGGGGTGATCCACAGGTCACAGACTGTTGGGATGATGCTCTTGCCCCATAGTCAAAGTGTGTCAGAATGCAAAGGGAATGATGACTACAGCGGAAGAGCATTATGAGGTCTTAGTCCGCTCGTGATCGCTGTGGTCAAAAGTGTACAATATTAGAACTGGTTGGTTTTACACTAATAGCATTTGCATTCTCAATGCAAGATGGCAATATTCGCGGCTCCAATCGAGGCATTGGCTAGCTTTAAAGATTCTAAAAAGCAACATCACTCTAAGCTCTCTATTGACTGCAAATGAAAATCAACCTCCTAGGCCTAATGCTCGTCAAGCATGCTTCATCTCGGCAGCGCACGAGATTTTTTTCATACTTACAGCGACAATGAGCGTGGCCATGCCAAGTTTCCTTAGGGGGGACCATAGTCATATCCTCATTTGTAGCAAAGGATCTTGATATGACCACTTCTCAGATAACATGGATTACAGCCTCATCAGTGTAAGTCTCTCACCTTTCCCCCAAGAAGAGCAAAAACTGACGATGATAGCTTAACTTCAGGCTCATTCATCCTATTCTTCGGTAAGGTTGCAGATATGTTCGGTCGGCGAATCATCTTCATCTCCAATATCTTTCTTTTCGCTGTCTTCGCACTCGCTACAGGCTTCTCGCGCGATGGAATCACTCTAGATGTCCTGAACGGAGTTATGGGCTTCGTTTGTGCGGCAACTGTACCTACTTGCTAAGGTATCCTTGGTAGCCTATACGAGAAACCGTCCAGGAGGAAGAACTACGCATTTACCTGCTTCAGCGCGGGGAATCCGCTTGGTTTCATGTTCAGTTATATTTTCTCTGGAATTGCTACACAGCTCTTTGGATGGTGGGCGGCGTTCTGGCTGCTGGCTATCATCTACTTGGTTGTAACGATCGTTGCTTGCTTTTACGGTCCCCGTGGACGACACCGAGAAACTATCTCTGACGGTTCAGTCACTTTGATGTCGTTGGTGCAGCGTTGACTGTTGGCGGTATCGGATCGTTCTCAACTGGCCTTAGGTAAGCAAGCTGTTCTGAGAGATGCAACGGAAGCTGATAGATACTGTATAGTACCGGTTCAGATGCTCCTCAGGGGCTGGAAGACGCCACACGTGCTAGTATTCATCGTGCTAGGTGTCCTGATAATGGCTACTTTCGTGTGGTGGGAATGTCGATTTCCATATCCGCCCATGCCAATGAAAATCTGGCGCGATAGGGATTTCTCTCTGGTCCATCCGCTGCTACTTCAGTAGTATTTTTTTGCTGATTTCACTCAGCTTATGATGATTCTATTGCTCGGTTTTGTAGCTTTTCCGCCTATGACGTTCTTCGTTGCGCTATATCTACAGAAGCTATCCGGATATTCCGCATTAAGCACACCGATGCACATGCTTCCCATGGCAGTTAGCGGGATCATTATGAATGTAAGTTTTGCAATGTTTGAGCAATTCACATCGATGATATTGATAATTTACTCTAGATCATTGCCGGATTAGTGTTACACAGAGTTTCCAACTAGCTATTAATGGGCAGAGGAGCTCCGGCATACACAATCGCCTTCCTCCTCGTAGCTGTCCAGCGCTCTGGGGATTCCTACTGGGCATTCACCTTCCCAGCCCTAGCCATCGTCGTAATCGGAGCCGATTCCGAGCTCAACGTTGCTAAAGTGAGTACTAGATCCCTCCATCACATACCCGCATTACCCCTGATTCATCACGTCCCAGATGTACGTCCTCTCCTCGTTACCCAAGTCGCAACAACCGATCGCCGGCTCCATCTTCCAAGCGATCACGAAAATCTTCGTCACGGTCGGTCACGGTGTCTTCACGGCCGTTTTCAGAAGAGTTGAAGAGAATCCTGCGACGTTGGGCTACTATGCGCATGACTCCTTTGAACCGTATGCTGCTACTTTTTGGTGTACGATGGTGTGCACTTTTATTAGTTTGCTGCTTGTCCCGTTTCTTACGATTAAGATGCAGGGTCATGGATAATATATGGGGACCGTGGTATAAGAGCTCTTTGACTTTATCATATAGAATGTACTGACTACTAAAAATGATGGGATTATACCTCAGTATGCAATTATACTGGAGGTGCGGAGTGTACTAAAGAGGAAATTACACTTCAGAAGTGTATCGTATCCAGAAATTAAACCGTACCAAAGAGTGAATTATACCCAATGCATAGACTATACAAAGAAGTGATTCTACGAAAAGGCCGTGTTGAAGCCGAATCTACGACACTCAAGGAACAAGTCCTACCCCACGAGATGAACTACCCGTACCAAAGCGCCCCATCTCACAAAAACCAGCAGGAATATAAAAAAAAAAAAACCTTTGAAACTCACCCCAACTCCTATATCCACCAAACTAAACGACACACCCCCCATCCTAATACCACATCAAATGCATACTATCTTCCCCCCTCCCCAACTCCCGCACCAACCCCCCAAACGCCCTCCTCCCCCTCACCGTCCTAAACCTCAAACACACCCGCCACCTAAACCGCGGACCGGACCTCTGTCGCCTAATCCCCCCCTCCACCTTCGTTGGAAACCTGAACTCCCCCTCCCCCAACTGTAGAGCCCGGAGCCCAGTGCGCATCCCGTACACGGCTCTGAGTTGTCGGAAGCGGATCTTGAGGACGCGCCGGACCCGGACGCGGGAGTTGTGGATGTGGAGTTTGATGCCTTTGCGTATGAGGGGGGTGGCCGGGGGGGAAGGGGAAAGGAATTCGGATGAAGAGGGGGAAGGGGAAGGGGAAGGGGAGCGCGGTGTGTATACCTCGCGTACGGAGATCTTGTCGCCGCGGAGGGTCCAGTAGATTTTCTTGTTCTCTTGTACCGGATTTGGGAGGAAGGGTTTTAGGGGTTCGATGCCGGGGGTTTCGGGGTACGGGAGGTTGGTTTTGAGGCGGAAAAAGGGGGTTGGCGCCTCGGAGTCGTCGGCGAGGTAGCCTGCGTCTTCGGCTGCTGAGGACTTGCGGGATACTGGGGGGGTGGGGAGGAGAGGTTGGTTGTTATGGCAGGTTTTGCAGGTGCGCTCGAGACAGGGGCGGTGAAGGGTTATGGTGGATTTGGGGGTGTAGTAGTCGATTTTGTAAGTTTTGTGGCGGCAGGGGGGCATGGGGGGGGGGTTTTTTTTTTTTTTTGGGAGGGGGTTTAGTGTGGAAGAGATTGGATTAAGGAAGAGAATATTGTTTGAAGGTGACTTTGATAGGAAAAGAGGCGTCTGAATAGAAATTTGTGTTTATGTGGAAGAGGTTTGAGGGAGAAAAGGCTGTTTCTGGGAGAAGAGAATGCTGGTCGTTGTTTACGTTTCGGGATTCTGTTATTAACTGGATGATGGGAAAGAGCTTTTGACTAGACTGTAAAATAAGATTTGACTAGGTGCACGAATACACAATTTGATGTGTTCAGGATACTGATCTTGAATTGACGGAGAGCGACTTTGAGATACAGATGGGAATGATGCGAATAGAATGAAACGCGGACCTGCCGTATGGATGTGATATCCCTGTACGTGTCGAGGTACACTGAACAGTATAAACATTTTAGAACTTAGAAATCTTCCTTGTTATTTATTGATCTCTATGTTATTCTTTGTTTAAGTTGATTGTTCTATTGTTAGTTTGCTATAATTGTTCTTTCATATATCCTTGGTAACAAAGAGAGTTTGTCGATTTTCAGAGTTCCGATGGATATAGAACGGAATAGTGATTATGAAAGGAAAGTCACGTTCTCAACCACAGTTCACTTCATCCTGCCATGGTTCGAATCTGTACTATTCTCGACCCTTGCTGAAAATTTATTGGGCCCTGCAAGAGGAATAGAAGCATCACTAGGTGTCGACCCCGGTGCGGCGAGCAAACCGAAGCGTAAAAAGGTTGAGAGCAAGAGCAAGAAGGGCAAGGACCTTACGACGGAGGCTACTGATGATATGATGTTGGATCCGAGCTTTGTGGAAGGCCTGCCTACAGGGTTTGCAGTAACAGACGTTAGCATAACGTTAAGAGTGGCGGAAAAGGATACGGTAATTCCAACCGATAGTTTGGCAAGCGGGTTGGGGAGAACGAGGATGCAGAGGGCAAAAGAGAAGGCAAAGAAAGCTCCAAGGCACGTAATAAAGATCGTGAAGAGATTAAAAGAGTTGCACGCAGCCAAACAACGGAAGAAGGGCAAATTGCACGACCTTTATCCAGAGTCCAACAAGCGCCTAAAATCCAAAGCACGTAACATATTTTTAAATCCTCTGTAGGGTTAAATGATTTGTACGATCCGGAAGTTTTTGTATGTTCTCGCTTCTGATGTACACCAAAGTCGGAGAACCCCTGAGAGTGAACAAACGGGAAGGAAGAAATTTTACGACATAGGAAGAGGTAAACTATTGTCTCTAGGTTGAACGATGAAATATTGTCTTTCGCGAATATATGTCTCTGGTGTTTGTACTGTACGAGGTTTTGGAAAGTTTTGAATCGTACGGGAGGAGAAAGTTTTTCTGAGTTGGTGCAAGAGAGGCTTTGAGACGGCCCGCCTGACTTTTTATAAGAGATTTGTCCTTAGTGATTAAGTACATTACATTTACAGAAAAGACCTACGAGTGCTGCGTGATGAGAAGAGGGTTCATCTGGTCTCTATTAGGATATGCTTTAGAGTAAAATATCCCCTCTATACGCCATTAATCAAACTCTCTTGCCTGGATGATCTTTCATTCCGGGCCTGATGGGTATAGAGCTTGTAGTCCTGGCTCGTGTTCGTAACAAGTGCTGAGGATATGAAGTTCAAAGGCCGTTATAAGTTCTACTCTGCGAGGGTTCTTCCTTAGCGGTGAATAGTAGAGAAGAAAAATGGGAGTCTGAAGTCAAACTTTAAGCTCAAAAAATGGAGGATGAGCATTTTAACGATACACGAAGCCACCTAAAATACTGTTCGCTTTTCAATACAGCATCCTAAAGCAGTAGAATGTCTCAATGTACCAGCATCCTCATTTTTCTCCCCTCGAGCCCAACTTTGCCACCGAAATGTTGAGGGACTGTATGATCGGGTATTTGACGGCGTCTGCGACGCCGTTTGGAGATCACTGGAGATCCTGATATGGGTCATGAGAGGATGTAGAATTATAAATTGGGAGGAAACTCCTTAGTGCTTCATATTCGTGGTTGTCGAGAAAAGCGATAGAAATCTTTGGAGATCTCCATACTTCTGCTTCGGTAGGAGTAAAATTTAGAACATACCCTGTCATGTGGCTCCCTCTTATCTGTCTTTGTCTTTCGCATTTCTCATGGTTGGCCACTCCCTGGTACTGTGCTTTTTCTTGTATTCGCTACGAGCCTACGCCCAGTCGGTACTGTCGAATCCAATTCATTAGACGGGAGACCCTACGTGTCAATATAACTGAAGTCAAGTCCACTACTTGTAGAAATTACATACAGTCAAGTCAAATAGAAGATGGATTGATGAGGAAAGAGATGAAACGTTATTTCACGCGACGGTCAGTAAGGTAGAGATATATAATGAACTAACTATACCGAATCGGGAAGCTTACATCTGAACCTCCATCGAACGCAGCAGCACAAATGGGGAGCCGGTCAGACTGTGGCCAAACAGTTTCTCCATTCCGTTAGAAACTATTATTCTCACCCCCCAAAAAGGGCGATTCCCCTCACCAATAGGTACTCCAACCTCCTCCGTCCTCCCCCGCACCCCTCTCCCCATCCCAAGCCATCCCTCCCTACCTCCCCAAACCAAAACCATCCACCTACATCCCATCATCGATCGTCTGCGCCTCCGCTCCGTCATACCACATAAGGTAGTTCTAAAAGCCGACGGGAGCGAGACCGGCATCCGACTTGCCCGTTCCGGTTATGTGCATAGCTTCGTCGAACGGCGTGGTATGCGTTCCGATTTGGAAAGGGGAAGGTGATGGATTGGGAAATCGCTCCTACTGGGGTAGTTTCGACTCTACCCCGCCATGGCCTTGCATCCCCTCCATTTTCGGGATTGGCTGGATGACGGGAGGATGTCCAGTGGAGGGTAGAAGATGGGACCTTCTGCTTTTAGTTCTATCGGGGGTCCGGGACTCCTTTGGGGTTGTACTGTACCTTACCGTTGATGCCGAGATAGATGGATGCGTGTGGGAGTGTAGCGAGGGAGGTCTACTACGAGGACCATGCTGCTGTAACACTAAGTCCATACCTGCCTTACCCGATGAAGATGCTCGCATACCGATGCTCGCATACCTACACAGAGGGTATTTGAAATGGAACGTCTTCCGCCGGAGAGTCGGGTATCAGCTCCATAGCTACTGCAAGAACTTCTTCCGTGGACAGCCGGCTCGGTTGAATACCTCATGCTGTGTGTGTATGGTATGATAAGAGTACTTATCACACCTGTACGGTAGGTGTATAGTACAGTGTATTCTACTGTAGATTTGACAACGGACGAAAGACGAACGATAGAAAGCTCAAGCATTGGAAGATCTCTTCTTGAAGTCCAAAATCCCATATCCCCATATCCCCATATCCCCATATCCCCAAAGGAGTGTATTAACATTAAACACAACGCTTGCCGCCCACATTATGCATCCCCTTAGTCCTAAAACCCCCCAAAAAAGCGAACGTATCTGTGCATTTTCCCATCCAGGTCACGCAAACCCAAAAAACCAACACCCACGCAATGCATCCATCAGCGCTCTAATACCACAATGATTGTAATGGCCGTCCAAAACCCTCCTAAAGGACTCGCCCATCCAGCTACCCCATAAAACCACCTCATAGAAGTAAGGTACCAGTAGCCCCATCTAAATCATCCCCCTCCCCCTCTCCCTCCCAACCCCCTCACTCCCCGCACTCCCTCCCCCTCCCCTCCAACTCTCCCCCGTCCCCCCACTCCCCCTTTTCTCCTCCCACTCCTGTTCCCCAGGCCACCCATGAAACCCATCCACGCCATGGAACCCCTCGCCCCCATACCCATAACTATACCGTCCCGTCTCATCGTACCGGAGTCCATAGCTCTCGACCGGCGGCGCCCCCTGCGCGATGCGGGTTTCGATGGTCCGCCGGCGTTCGCGGCGGCGCCCGAGGATGAAGGCCCCCAGGAAGGCGGCGATGAGGAAGATTCCCGCGGGGATCCCGACGCCGATGGCGATTTGGGCTGTGGTTGTGAGACCGCTGGAGGGGGTTGGTGAGGCCGATGAGGATGGGGAGGTGGATGGGGAGGTGCGGGCTTCGTCTGTAGGTGAGGGGGAGGGGTTCGATGAAGGCGATGAGGTGGGAGGGGTTGAAGAGTTTGCCTCTGCTGATGGAGATGCTGAAGAGGATGGAGCGGTGGAGGGAGCCTCGGATAGAGAGGGAGAGGGAGAGGGAGTACCGGATATAGTATCTAGTGCGAGGGAGGAGGGAACGGCCGGTGATGAGGATGGCAACGAAGTTGTAGGACTTGCTGAGACGGCTGTTGTTCAAATTGTTAGCGAGATATTTTCATAGTCTTCCTCTCGAATATTGAATATGCGAATGTTTGCTCTGTTTCTGTTCTCCATGCACACAACACTAATTTCCTAGGAGCTCACTTACCAGCACAATATTGTTCCCCGTATTGAGCCACCACTGCTCCATCCGCTCCACAAGCTTGATTAGCACAGTCTCTGACACCGAACTGGAAGTTTGCAGCATTGCATATGCAGTTCTTGTCATCGATACCGCACCCGAATTGGGCGCTGGCAATAGTGAGCATGTTTCTGACACATGTTTGCTACATGAAGAATTAGCATCTCAACTTCCGAGAAACTGGATAAGAGATTCAAGCCAGAAGTAGGTCCTAATCTTAGAAAATCGAAAGCTTAGGAAGGTAAACTTACCCCACAAGCCGGCAAAGTGTTCACATCCTGAGCCACGACCCTCGCCGCCCACAGCCCCAAAATTGCGAGCAACGAAACCTCATTTCTCAAAATCATGTCTGAGATATGACGTCCCAACTCCAGAAACGAAGTTTTCAGAAACGAGATCTCGCAATCCCTTTCCCAAAGTCCAAGGAGTGGCAAAGGCAAAACCAGGCGTGGAGAGAAAGGCCTCATATCTATATACTATACGTGTTTGAATCGGGTCCGGCCCTATGTGACGCAAATAGCTAGGGCATTCTTAATCTTCCGCATAGAGTAGGTCCCTTTGCTAAGTCGAAAACTACTTAAGTTATGCGCGTAATCTCGAGTTGCATATTAAAAGATGGCTGCCGGCCCAATCACCTAAATGCAGCCGATGCATGGCTAAAGTGCTACATTACCAGGAGAAGGTCATGCCGAAGGTAAGAGTACGGTATGGACCATTGCGGACCATTACACGCTTGCTGAAACGTGGAAGGAGGACAGTGTCTTTGTGTTTGTAACCGTGTGGAATTTGCATCTTTCTTTTGGCTTTCCAGTCATACAGAATGCTCCGAGTTTTTGAGCCTTTGTGATTTCAAAATAGGGGGTTCATATGGAGTTGGCGCTGATCATTGGTGTAGCGGGGTCGCGGGACGATCAAATCAGCATGGCGGGGTGTACTGCTGTGCTCCCATGCTTCTCAGCCCAAAGTCTCATCTGCAGACCCTCACACAAGTGGCGTATCTCTGAGTTGGGACGACGAGATTCTAGAAAATGTTTGTGTTTCCTACATTCTGAAGCCAAAAGGGGTATCTCTCGTTTACATAACTAGTGTACGGTCTGGTCTAGCATCAATCCGTGTCTTAGATACCAGCTCTCAGACCAAGACGCCATACCTTCCAGTAGAATCCCAAAAGCGCCATTGCTCTCGCTTGGTTCGAACTAAGACTGTGTGTAGAAAGAAAAGATATATGTACGAATACATAAGTGAGGATCAAGGGAGTGATCATGATAATTTCACATAGTCCCGAATGTACCATTCAAGTATTTGCTAACTATACTTCATTTATCGTAACCCGGATGATCCCCAAGACGGAGGAGGTTGCTGATGCATACGATTACCATAAACAGGATTCCAACTGTAAGAATTCGTGTTGCTGCTGGCGGCACTGTTTTGTGGAGGAGGTACGGTATACGACTGCGAATGTACAGCAGTCTGTACATTCGGTGCTGAGTGCTGTTGTGCCGGATTTGGTGCAGTTTGGTATTGCTGGAAAGTATTACTCTGAGTTCTTTGCGTCTGAGGTCCTTGAGATCTTGAATTTGCATCTAGTCCAATAATTAGCTTCGGTTATTCTACCTTTATAACGTAGTACATACTGTAATTATTAGAATCGAGATACTGCTGTAGCTGGTATATCGGATGTTGATGTTGAATATTTTGATCCTGAGACGTTTCTTGTTGATTGCTCGTGTTCATCTGTGGAGCTGTCGCCATGTGCTGTTGCTGTTGCTGTTGGCCCCCTCTTGGCTGATTTGCATGGCTTTGTTGCACTGTAGTCCACTGCTGATTGGCATTGTTCTGCTGACTATTGCTACGCTGTGGCATTGTGGTGACATTTTGAGAGTTGCTACGCTGGACACTGGGCGTAGTTTGCTGGCTGGTGTTTCTATGCTGTTGCGCGACAGCAGCTTGAGCCGTTGCTCTAGCGTTAGATGCCTGGCTTGCTTGCGATATTTGAGAGTTGGCTCGAGAATGTGTGTTCTGATTACCTTGCGTGGGTTGTGGTCTACTCCTTGGGGGTGGTGGTGGCTGGGGTTGGTTAACTTGTGGGGCAGCAGTCCTCTTTGCAGGCGGTGGAGGAGGAATGGGAGTTGCTGTTACTTCTTCCTCTTGTGGAGGCTTTTTCGTATCTTCCAGTTGCTTAACTCTCTGCTCCGCTTCTAGTAATCTTGATTTCAACTGAGTAATCTCATTGACCGCTTCACGGAGTTGGCTTTCTAGTCCCCCGTTTGGACTAGTAATAGGTGCGGTGGTTGGAACTGGTACTGAAGCTGCAACTGTAGCTGGAGCTGGAGCTGAATGCTCTCTGGTGAGATCAATGGCTGAATTCTGCTGACTCGCGGGATGCGTTTTATGGAATACTGTTGCTTGAATTTTCGCAACAGAATAGACACAGGTCCGCATTTTCTCTACACACTCCTTACATTTAGGGCGAGCGGAGTCACACTGTAGAAAATCAGTGATTGAGGCATTTGAGTATGTTAATGTCAAAACATACCCTCACTCGTTTGATTCTACAAGAGTCACAGCTCTTATTCATCTTAGGGCCAATCACTTTTAACAATCCATTCCCCTCAAGACTAGGTTGCTGCTTGTCAGGGGTTGTGGTAGGAGCAGGATTGCTCTCAGGTGCAGGTTGCTCCTCATCAGTGCGTATAAGGTTGAGCAGGGAATGAAGGCTCTGCATTCTCAAGTCACTTTCAATCGTAGTGGATGATTGTCTTTCTTTCTCTGCTTCCCTTTTTTTACGTTTTTCTTCCTTTCGTTTCTCCTTTTCTGGATCAACGTCTTTCTGTTTTCTGGCTTCTGCCTTCTGAGCCTCAATTGCCGCAGCTTTCTCCGGATCTGTCAACTCTAATATCTTCATCCTTTTCGAATCTTTCCTTGGCGGGGGTGCCCTAGCTTCGTACGATCGATGAACGGGTACATGCCTATAGGTAACCTCTAGACTTTGTTTCGTTGCGGAGAATTTGACAGCGAGAACACCGCGACAGTCATATACGGGCTTTCTCGCTCTTTTGCCTACGAAGGGTTAATATATATCATGCTTGCTTAATATCTTAGACTGCGATACCTTGAGTTAAAGCTTTCCCATTCGCAGCACGGTCTTTGTTGAGCAGAGAGTCATTACAATAATAGGAGAAGCGGAATGCCTCATCTTCTCTACTCTTCCAATTATTATGAAAACTGTATCTATATCCATCTACTTTTTGTATTGAATTTACGACAGTCTTAGCAATAGCACGTTGCTTTTTCATAGCCTCCTTCTCATCCTGAGGCTGCTGATTATTGATCGCTTCCATGATGCTCATCGGCGTTACAGTGGTGCTGCTGGAAGTAGGACGTTGCTGTGGCCCTGCTGCATATTGAGCACTTGTACTAGAGCCATTCTGGTACCACTGGGATGGAGGGCCGTTGTTATCAGAGCGGGGAAGGTCGACTAAGAAGGATGTCCCAGGCCAGAAGGAGAGCTCGCAGGACGAGTGTTCAGCTTCCCTCTCTTCATCTTCCAAATATGCCTTCAATTGAGCTTCAAAGTCTTCGAGAGAGGCTACTTTACAACGCGTGATCTGAGACTGAGGATCTTTGGCGGAACGACCGCGTGGCAATGATACAGGTCCATGTGTCCACGGTTCATCGGTTGTCGAGCTGGATCTGGTGTTTTGATTTTGGGCATGTTGAGGAGTTATGGGTGTTATGGGAATATTGTAGTCATCCATCGTCCCAAGCAGCAAGCGCGCACCGGAGTAGTGGTAGGTATTATTTCACAGGTAATAGAGAGGTTGCTGGCTACAGGTGCTTTACTCCGTACAGTACGAGGCCTGCAGCGTGCGCTTGTCATCCCTGACGAACTTGGGAGAGAAAGGTGTGGGACAGACGATTTGGCACGGACTTTCTAGCCAGAAGAAGATAAGTGCTCTTCCAAGCCTTGCCTAAGCCGCATTTATCATCGCGCTGGTCTATTATCCAGCCATCCTTCTTTTAGATTAGTTACATCTCTACGTGATAACTCACCTCCACAGCCACCTCACGTGCCTGCCCAGAGTCTCGGCCTTGGCAAAGTACCCTCTCTAAAAAGACACCGGACCTGCTCATGGGATTACATCACACTGCCTTATGCTCGCACACACCCATGCCAGCCATCCCATCTAGGGAGATCTACCTATGAATCGCCTTTGCGTATTACCTTAACTCTTCCCAGTCCAAAGTGCATACATCGGGGGCCTGTCCATACGTACCAACTATGTCTTCCCCTTATCCTATTACGATATTTACGCTTCCCAAGATAAAAGCCGCTGCTGAGCTCCTAGAGTCTAATATAAAGCTAAGGAGACTAAGGTAATGAAATGGTAAGGTATTTCTTATACTTAGCATGTCTAAGGCAGCTTCCTACTGTTCATCCAATTTCACACGATCATAGCTGTCTGACTTCACCATCTGCTCTCATATTCCCCTTATTGTGCCTCCCTCGTGCAAGACACCTACCCTCTGACTCCCTCTATACCATTCTATCAATATAGAATACTCTTAGCATTACATTGTGCAGATCCTATATCACCATGAACTATCCTACACTCAAGGCCTTTGGCCTTCAAGCGCAGCAGCATATTCAAGAAACTCAAGGCGAGCACGAAGCACGTAAAACAGCTGGATTTCCTGAATTTGAAGCAACTATGCCTTTCCTACCTACTCGCTCGGGTTCCTTATCCGATAACCTGTCCTCCTACTTGGGGAAGCGGAACCCCTTCTATCGTAATGTAGAAGCAAACAAACATACCGTCTGGTTGTTCGACAATACCGCATCTCGGCCTGCGCCCAATAAACCATGGCAAGCCGAGTTCGTTGCAGCATATTTTATTAAGAGTAGTGGCAGGGATGTTAGCACTATCGTGGCTGATATTGCTGAGAAGATCGGTATAGCGAAGGGCGACAAGGCCGAAGCTACCATCGCGGAGCGGATTCAACCACTACTCGATACTATTTGTCCAGCTCATAGTGTCACTATCGATGCTGTGGGAGCCGGAATAAAACGTTTAGGACCCAGTAGTCGCGATGGTGTGAGCAATGATATTATCCAGTTAAGAGGAGACTTTGCCGACGGGCATACCGCGATATCAGATGCCACTATCAGTGTGACACCGCAGCCTATGACAACTACATTTGCGGATGCGACAGGATGGGCTGTGATTAGTGATGTCGACGATACTATCAAGAAGACCATGACGGCTTCTCCGGTAGGGATTCTCAAGACTACCTTCGCGGATGACCCAGAGCCTATCGCTGGTATGCCAGAATTATACAAATACGTGGTCCAAAAGTTGGACAACCCGCCTTTCTGGTACCTCTCTGCCAGCCCTTACAACTTGTACACTTTTCTCCGCTCCTTTCGCGAAACGTATTACCCTCCTGGAACTCTTCTCCTCCGCGAAGCCTCATGGTGGAATCTTGCTGGATTCCTCGCATCTTTGACCCAGGGCACGCAAGCATACAAAGTTGATAACATGGAGAAGATACACAAAGATTTCCCTAAGCGTAAATTTTTATGCATAGGTGACAGCACTCAGTCGGACCCAGAAACTTACGGTGAGATGGCCAGGCGACATCCGGGATGGATTGGAGGAATATTCATCAGGAGAGTACAGAATGTCACCGCGACAGAGGGCAACGACCAAAACCACTCAGAGCGGTTTGAGAAAGCCTTTAAGGATGTACCAACGAACATTTGGCATGTATTCGATGACCCATCGGAACTCTATGACTGGATTGACAACCTCTTGGCTGCTTAGATACCCATTTTTACATGCATGAGGTCAATGTTTCCCTTTTTTTCTTTCCTGGGTGGTATTCTTCTGTTCCCGTCTTACAATAATCATTCTTTTTACCTCTTATCAGGGGTTTGTTTGACCCACGGCATTTTTAAAGAAACTATCTTTCACTGGTTTGATGTCATTTTACATCCGATCTTTTTGCATTATAGTACAATATGTATACGCTCTGAATAGTATCTTTGAACAGGTTTCGACTTTTAAGAATGCAATTATTCGTTTTCTACATATTTACTGCGTTCCTCGTACTCAGCGACATAAGTGTAATGAACGTCTCAATGATTGTCGTACGCACCGATGCTCCAGCGTTACTATGAATACTAGTCAACTTTGCTGAAGAAAACTAAAAGAGAAGCATCATACCGTCGAATCAGCTGCACTACACCGACAGTTACCCCCTTCGAAATTCAGACGACTGATAAGGGTCAGATGCTGAAGATCCTAGCCAAAACCGACTAGTCCATATCGGGCGTGTTGCATAAAATCTTCGAACATCGAGGGCGAGAAAACGCAATCGCTTGCAGAAATGGTTCAGCCTAGCTCAGCCCTATCGTGATTAATACGAACCATCAGTTTGCATCGCGCGCCATCTATACTAAAAGCTGATGTTCTTCCAGATCTTGATGTAGCTTACTACGTCATGCAACTCTAGCATCACCGGCAGCTCAACGGTTCCGTTCAACCTTGGCAGCTCGACGATCTCGTCTCCTGAGTCGAAACGGTTGCGGATGACCATCACGAGGTCCTTATCGTTGAGCCCAGCGATGTACAGCTTGACCACCAACGGCCTCCATTTCTGCTCAAGGTCGTAATATATTCCCCTCGCATCCTGGGTATAGGTCGCTAGGTTGAGTTCGCCTTGCTCGAGGTCGGCGAGCTCATCGAGAGACAGCTCGTACGATGACGGTGGATCATGCTCGAATTTTTTCTCCAGCGCCTCGGTGCTTTTTTCGAACGTGTCCTTGTCCTCGTCCGGGAGCTGATCATACCAATCCTTTGCTTCGCCCACCAAATGGTCCTCTAAAAGTATCAAATTGTGTATGTCAGCTTCCTCCTCGAGAAGGTCGGGCAAATCGTCCATATAGAGGATTCTGGCTGTTAGGCGAAACCGCGTTGCCCATCCCACCGCATCTTCAGACTCCTGGCCACCGAACTTTTCGAGTTTAAGAGGGGGTGCCGGTGGGGTCATCGGACAAATGAATGTATTTAGTAACCGTCGGATTAGTAGTGATAAGAGTGAGTGATTTTTGACTTCTGTCAAGTATGGATATACGGAGAAAACATGTGTAGGTTAATTGACGATTCGCGTGGAATTGTTTGGAGTTATTGTTTAGAATAGATGTGAAACTATACATGGTAAACTGCAACTGCCCTGCTGGACTATTATGAGTCTATTTGCGCAACTTAGGAGGGAAAGATCGAATGTATGTCAATGTGAAATTGGAAATCACAGCGGAATCAACTGGGGCTCGCTGGAACGGTATCTCGTCCTAAACCACTACGGAACATCGGGTACTATGGAGTCTTTTTCTCGGTAGCGGGACATCCAACCGTTCCTTACATTCGGAGTTCTGAGAGAAGCGTTCATAGAAAGAAAGAATGACTTATATAAAAAGGAATTCACTTCGGACAAGTATCTACCGTAGACAGCAACGATAATTTTGAAACACCATCGGACTTATACCTCACGTCTATAACATCAACACTCGTTATTCTGCTTGGCTTGGTCGGAAAATATTATTGCGTTCACCATTTTCCGGGGCTCGATATCCTTGGGTGCATAAAAGGTTTTATTACGGTAGTCATCACATTATGTACGTATTGGTACATAAATGGAAGGAGCAAAAGCAAAGGGTCCCTATTCGAGAACAAACGATATTGAGTTAGGATAAGGGGGAATGTTGGGGAGCGTGGTGGGCAGGGCCCTTTGTCTAGTCGTAACGTCGTCTGACGGGATTAGCTAGACGAGGGACGAGCCAGAGATGGGGATAGAGAGGTGGAGGATTGGGGAGAAATGAATGGTGAGGAATGTTGCTGTGTATTCCTCCTGCTTAGTATTTCTCGAGGGCCATGAACTCGGGAGGTTATGGTAAGCTGAGGAATAAACTATTCGAGACGAACGGGGCATATAATCCGATTGAGGAAGCACATTGACAATGGTTATCAGAATGTCATTCACATTTCACTTGTTCTTTAAATGGTCCCCTAAGACTCTTCGAGCCCTGAGGTAAAGTTACAAGATTTGTGGACTCACAGTCCGAGGAATGCACACGACTACATTAGATGCTATGTCGTAAACGGACAATTGAAAACAATTACAGGAAACATGCTGGAAAAAACTGGGCAATCGCATCTAAATTCATATATACCTCATCTTCGCACCGACTCGTGCGCCTTGAGCGGATCATCCCGATATGTATTCGGAGGTAATTCGTACTGCATTCCCGGATTATACGGCTGCCAGTTACCCTGCATTTCAACAGGCGAGGTGGGACGTCCGTATGGCGCCTGCATCATCGGTGGAGGACTCGTGTTCATGGGAGTTCCCATCCCCTGATGCTGCGTATACACCTCCGGGCCGTGATCGTAATATGGCTGCTGCGGATAGCCGTGATGCAGCGCAGGATTCATTCCCATCCCAGGGCCAGAAGCTCCGACAGGGCCTTGAGCTTGCTTGTTCTTCTTCGAACGCCGCCAAAAGAAGAAAAGGAGGCCGAGGATTAGCGCAACGGCTGCTGCTGTGCCGAGGCCGATGCCGACTGCTGCGCCGGTCGATAGACCATCATCGCCACCTTTGGAACTGGTAGAAGTTGGATCGGATGGATCGGTCCCTGTGGAATCTGCTGAGTCCCCTGTGCGAGTTGGGTCTGGTGCATCAGTATTCTCCGCGCCCCGCGTAATTGTTACCATTCGCGTTGACGTAACTGTTGTATCGGCATCAACGAAAGTTGTCGCAACCCGTTGCTCTTGAACCGTTCTTGTGAGGGTGTCCGTGCTAGTCAAAGTAGATACTATTGTCGTATCTATTGTGGTAGTTGCTGTTGCGGTCACTGTTTCATAGATAGTGTTGGTGTTTTGCCTTTTTACGAGCAATCCGATCCTGGAAAGCTTCTCTGAAAGTGCGTCAAGGTTCGGAGACGTTAGAAGAGTCACAATCGCAGGATCAGACTGCGTTTTGGTACGGATCGGAGCGTAGATGGATTGTGTAAGAGGTAACTGATTTAATGTCGCATGTGCCCGTGGCTTTGCTCTTGCGGCAGCAGTCCGTTTGGCACGTCGCTCCTCTAATGTTGTAGTGCGGTCTACGACAACAGTAGCCGTATCGACATCTGATGCTGTCACCATTCTAGTACTGTATTCTGTCTGAGTAATAGTTTGGGTGATAAATTCTGTGTCGAAGGACGTGTGGTAGTCGTATTCCGAACTCCAGAAAGTGGACGTTATTGTCGAGGTTACTCTGCGACTCATTAGATTTTCATTATCCAAGAATGATTAAGAAGTACCTACTCTGGCGACACACAGCCGGTAGAACGACAAAACTCGAATTCACTACAGCATCCACTGCTAGATGCAGGACAGCAGATGAATCCCGTCGCTTGACAGCAGTAATCGATATTGCCATTCGCACAGCAGATGCCGCATCCTGTACATGTACCACCTCCTGAACATGTTCGAATACCATTCGAATCGCAATCTCCCTGTCTCTTTTCTAATACCGACGGAGGGAGTGGAGAGGATCCAGGACGGATTGTAGGTTGTATTTGAGCTTTGATTGTGGATGTTGATTGTGCTGAGGGATACAATTGTGGCCCATATTCTGCGACTAGGTTTTGGATTGCTGTAGCATTGTCAAAGTTCAAGTTGATTTGTAATTCAAGGTCGTCTAGAAGTGTAGAAGTCGTGAAACTTATGAGAGAGAGAAGGGCTATAAGGCGAATATATGAAGGCGTCTCCATTGCCCTTTTGCGCTTTGCACTCTCTTTTCGAAGAGAGTACAATAGGTTCTGTCACTGCAGGACTTCCATCAAGAAGAAAAGTCCGTCGAGAAATCCAGATCGGTTGAAATTGAGGTGGATACCGTACGATCAACGGTTTTCCAAAGGGATGCAGGGCGGTACCCTGTGTTCCGGCGCGTAGACATGATAAATTTATAAGCGTACCTCCATCTGGGACGTGCTGGCGGACATTTCTGCCAATGATACAAGATGTCTTTGGACCCCACGATGCTTTGGTTTCTGTTTCTGCTCGGGTAGTCGAAAACAAAGTAAAGGTTTGGGGGACTCACGGGAAGGATTTTCTCTAACCCAAAGTCCAGATGGGATACTAGTGGGATGAGCTTTGATACGTTGATAAAACAAAATGAATTCCGCCAGACAAGGTTATGCATCCGAAAGAAATGTCTCGAACCAACCACATCTCCGGAAGAATGGTCGACCCCACAGATCCAAACACCTTATCCAGACATATCAGGCGTTTGAATGCCGTAAAAGAAGATTTTGTACTCCGTACAGTAACGATGTCTGTTTCTGCACTTCTCTGTAGTTACGCTTGCCATATACTCATCGGGGACACTCGGAGCTAGATATCTGAAGGTTTCTCCTGTATATGAAGGTGTTGTACAATACTGGACAGTAAAGCAGGACCACAGCTTTTAATAAGTCCTTCGATTTGTGAGGTCTGCTCTTCATCCGGTTCCGCGGGGTCTGGACCTGGTTTAAGAGCATCGTTTAGTACCCCGACCTGTGCCGATAAGACTTTCTTATGTGCTAGCCATAACAGCTGAAGATGATCGATACCTAGTGATACTTATTAGCACGCTTAGTTCTAGTTCTAACGCATAATAAGACTAGCTAACAGTTTGGCGTTTCGACCCTAAGGAAGCTTGTACTTAACGAATATCTGGAGATTTAATAAGAGAACTGTGAACAGCCTCGTACTACTGATGTGCTATAGACATTACCTTATAGTTGTATAGACCTGATGTAAAATGAGAAGGAATGACTTTCCATTAGATTCTTAAATGAAAAGAGTCATCGGGAAATTGGTAAGGGAATCGGTAAGGTGCAACTTCAGAACGGCTCGCGCGAGACAACTTAGAAGATACCTATTCGTGTATAAGAATAGGGTATCCCCACTCTGGTCGACACAAAAACTTCGGGTGGGTCGGGTGAGCTTATGTGTATTCTAGTTGTAACATTCCGGTCTAATTTAGGGTACCTCTCACCGCGTCTCAACTTTAAATCGACCGTCACACCCAAAAACTTACAGTACAATCATGCAGATAGTTGATTACGCAACCAATCACCCTCTATACTCCTCACGCTGACAGTCCCTAAATTCCCTATGGACCGCTCAATGGAGATGCCATCCTCTTTCTACTACCCTTAGAGCTGGTCCCTAGAACGAGATCAACGATTTCAAATGAGGGAAATATCAGCTCATGATTCCCTAGTACAGATATTATTGATCGTTTATCTTAAAAACAAGGAACAACAGCAGGAGAAAGAGAAAAAGAAAGGGACTTATGATATTGAAGCGTACACATACTCGCCTCTTAATGTTAGTTATAGAACATTTCCAAAGGCGTTAAGGGGCTCTTCCAAGACACTCTCAATGACCATTTGTCCCAAATTCCATAGTTCTGTTAGATCGTTACCTTTATTCCAAACTTCCTCAGCTTAGGGATACTGAACAGTATGGAGTAGAGGGCTGATGTCCCGGCAAAATCAACGAGTCACACTGTTAGAACTAACTTGTCTCATGAAACAACTCGGACATGGCCATCAATCTTTTGTACAGCAGTAGCGTTCTTTATCTACAACAAAACATTGATATGCATTTGGGAGTTGCTTTAAAACCCACAATGCATTGCATCTTACCTGGTGTACATACCCCGCAGATGTACTTATATACATACCTCTTCGGCATTGCGAACAGCGCCGGACACAGCGTCTTTAATACTCTATACCCTTGATAAAAATAGTATGCAAGGCCCATCACATTCCATTATTAGCTGTACCTTGCCTCAATACGTCACTTAGAGCTATTCTACGGGCTAAATCCTTAGTATATAACGATGCAGCCCAGAATGGTCGCTACAATTTTTCCTTGTACTGTTACTTTACAATTCCGGATCATACGCCGTATACGAGGGTACTGGACCAGCAGTTCATATAGTTCTTGAGAATCGAATCACGTTACGTCCCGCCGCCATGGCTTCGAGTACGCGGCGTCTTGATCAATTGGCTGCATCAGTCTCCTCTTCTGCAGCCATTTTAGGGGAATACCTCGAATCCCGAAACTTACCTCAACCTTCCGTTAATGTGGGTGGTCTAGCGGGATATTCGGGTTTGCCGCCTGATATTTCGACGGCAAGGAGAAGTCTGCAGGAATCTGTGCTCGAACTAGCTTACCTAGCTTCTGGCCCTCAGGAATACATGATTCGGTACACCACTGAAGTGCGTTTTCAATTCTGTATCTACATGCTATACCCTGATCTCTGTTGCAGTATGTGGGGATTACCGCGTTGCGGTGGATTTATCACTTCAGAATTTTCGAACATGTTCCACTGGATGGAGTGGTATCTTATAAAGAGCTTGCTAAATTAGCTGGTCAAGATGAAAGAACATTAAAAAGGATTGTTAGGCGCGCGATCCTGAATAGATTCTTCATTGAGCCACGCCCAGGTTATATCGCGCATACGAGCTCAACTGCACTCTTACTGAAAGATTCTGATGTTCGGGACATGGTAGGTCTAATGATTGAGGAAGGCTTTGATTCTAGTACCAGGTATTCGGAAGCCTACGAAAAATGGGGTCCAAGCAATAGCGCTACAGAGACCGCATTCCAGTTAGCTTTTCAAACAGATCTTAAGTATTTTGATTGGCTAGAGCAGAGACCCGAAAATTTGCGTCGTTTTGGAGGTATGATGAAAGCTCATGGCACCAATGAGAGCTATTCTAGCGAAAACTTCGTCAAAGTCTTCAACTGGAGTTTGATCGGAGAGGGTAAAGTAGTGGATGTAAGTAGGAAAGTATCCATCTACCAATTTGAGAACTGATAATAGAAGATCGGCGGCGGACTTGGGCACATGAGCATTGCCATCGCAAAGGAGTTCCCGAACATCAAGTTCGTCGTGCAAGACTTCCCCGATACTGCAAAGCAGGGAGCCGAACGTTGCTCTGAAGAGCTTAGAGACAGAATCTCTTTCGAAGGTTATGATTTTTTTAACCCACAGCCAGTCGAGGGAGCGGACATATATATGCTCAAAGCGGTATTACATGATCATCCCGATCCTGACGTAGAAAAGATAATCAGAAACACGGTTACAGCCATGCGGCCAGGATCGAGGATCCTCATAATTGACGGTGTCCTCCCTGAACCAGGTGCAATGCATCCAGTTGAAGAACGCGCTGTCAGGTAGGTGCATCCCGATTCGATGTTGTGGATGGCTTGGATCTCACCAGCTACAGGAGCCTTGATCTTCAGATGGGTATGTTCTTCAACGCCGGCGAAAGAGACCCAGAGCAATGGTGCAGCGTTATCGCCAACTCTGATCCAAGATTGAAGGTCAAAAGTATTAACAGGGTTCCGGGAAATGTTAGTTCTGGTATAGAAGTAGTGTTCGAACCCTAAAATGTGAGAGAAGAGCGTAAAACACGTTCTATATCGAAACGTTAAGTTGTATCCCCTATAAACCTAAAATGGAAGATGGGGATTTTAATCTATGAATAATAGAGATCATCATGATAGTCCTTGTATGTCGTTCACGCAGTTTAAATCAACTGGTGCTATTACATTATATGATTGATGAAGCCACAATAACACATCGAGAAACGTAGAAAAGAGACTCATAATACGCATGAAGGGATTCCGAATCGCTATTGATCGCTTTATTTTTGGCCCACTGCAACCAGAGCCTTCACCCTCACCCTCTCGATAACGTCCTCTTCCTCGACAAACCAGCCTTCGATCTCTCCCATCTCCATCTCCGCTACAACAACATCCTGAGCATCATCCCACCTGTCTTCATCGTACTGTGTCCACCCACCTGCAGGTTCGCCGTAATACCCCCAAGCCCAACGTGACCAAGTACAGAAGCAATCTTGCTCTATCCAAGCCTCTTTTTCAATGAACTCCACGTTCTCCCACGCAGCGTCCCTAACGATGTTCTGGACAAGCTGCGTATCGTTGACCTGATCTCTAGCTAACCTTGGTGGTAGAGGCGCATCAGCTCCCCGAGTGCTGTAGTGTGCTTTAGTTAGCGCCTTAATCCACGGTTTTTCAGTCCATACAGCAACCGCAGCTGTCCCGCCGGGTTTCAACGTGCGCCAGATGTGCTTTGCTGCACCGATGGCATCCGGATGGTTATCTAGGGCGAAGCCAGTATAGCTGATGTCTATACTCTCGTCAGGGAAATAGAGTTCAGCCGGATCGACCTCTGATGCCATCACAGGCCAGTCTCCGTGCTTGGCCAGCTTTGATTTGAGGTGTCTGAAGAGCGTGGTGTTGTTGTCGGTAGCTATGATCTTGAGGCCGGTAGGCGGATCGGAGGCGATGACTTCCTCGGTCATGGAGCCGGACCCGCACCCGTTGTCATGGAATATGGTTGTGGAAGTAAGCTCAGGAAGGTGTGGGAGGATATCGCCAGCGAGAGCGTTAGTGACATTGTCGGTGAGTTTCTGGAGAGTTTCGCCGGTGATCTTGGGAAGTTGTTTGGGTATGAACATTGAACGAGACATATCTGCTGACTAGGATGCGTAAATAGATAGAGCCAAAAGCAAGTAGTAATGACCGGTTATACAGTCTTTTATGGCAGATTATCTACTGGCTCTGGAAGTGATACGAGTCAGAAATTGAATGGATTTATATCCTGCATAGCTCTTATATAAGTAATGTATATCCCGTCTCAGGTATTCATCTTGTACGCGTTTCGCTTTGCTGGATTCTCCTTGGCTACTCCTAGAAGGCCATTTGTCACACACATCGATGCTTTGTGGTCTTCTTGAGCCATTAGTACGGCGCAGAAGTGAGAAAGTAGTCGGGATTGCGTGGGATCACCTGCGGTGTGTTCCATTCTCTAGGTTATGTATCCGTGCCGAATCTTCATCATACTTGAGATTAGGTGGAAAGGGTGAAGCTCCATACTATATTCCTCACCGCAACGATGGATAAGGAAGATAAAAACGTATACATTAGACGTCATCTCGGGTCTACCATACATCTATAGTTTAGCTCTGTCAATATCCCGGGCGATGGGGTCTCCGATGTACTTTGTGCACCAGTTCGCATAGCGGACGAAATGGCGCGGTAACCTTAAATCCATCTAGATTTCGAAGCTCCATTTATGATATACAATGAGATCCAGGTGCATAGCTTCCGGATTTACTGTAGATAGCAGTTCAGAGCTCACACAAATCCCTAGGGTATAATTTATGCTCAATGGTCGGTTTGACAACGTTGGTTGTTGTTGATAGAAATGTTCTGAATGGCTGAACCTAGACCTAGGTCTGATCAGTATCTTCACTAGCTGTAAGTATGCTAGCTCGGGAGTCTTTTCAGAGCTTAATTTCAACCCATCGTTCTATATGAATTCCTATCTCTTGTATTATCTTTACAATACCTTTCTTATTTCGATAATCTATTCGCGGATTGTGCGCATTTGCTAACGTAGAGGCCATTCAAAGCAGGGTTTTCAATCTCCATTGCATCAAAGCTCTTCATCTATGTGGATGGAGTACTAGCAGCATAAACGGGAATCGATACTCACCAACACGATTTCTCTGCGCCTAATATAACGTCGGGAACTGGGAGATTCACAAGTCCACTGTTTAAGATGATGATTGTGAGGAATCTGTAAAAGGCGGATTGAAAATGCGGATTAAGACTGGTGAACCCAATGCTTTAACCATGCTTATATTCTTGATCAGAACTTTATAATATTTCTTGACAATCAGTCTCTTTCATTTGCCGTAGATTACTCTTAACTGCTCTCCGTGCTTCCTTATATACTTTACGCTCTGTCCGCCCCTCCCCTTCCGCATATCTATTCGATCTTCTAAGTTGACACCTTTCCCATTCGTCTTCTCCATCACCTCTAGGTAAAAAAAAACTTTAGTATACTTAGAATTCCATTTTCCTATATAGCAAAATAATTCTCTACTGCTATTCTATGGGCTTCTGTTTAATATCACCAAGCAGAGCAAAAAAAAAAAAAAAAGGAATCTCTCTTTTAATACGGCCCGTCCCTCCGTATCTCCCTCAGGGCACAATCCTGAGACCTCCCCCCATTCTCGGCTTTGGCAACGCCGGGAATCGAACCCGTGGCGCCGGGGAGACCACAACACTTGGATGACATGATGCAAACCTGGGGCTCACACCACTTGACCACCGTGTGGATTTATATGAAAGCTTTTTATCTATTCAAGAATATATAAGGACCTGATCTGATTTCCGGTGGGGTAAGTTAGGCGATGCGGAAGTCGTGTAGATTTGCTGCGAGCTTTGCAGTAGGCGATGTCTACTCTTCCACTCACAACTATTATAGAGTTTCATGATCAATCACTTTGATCTTGTAGGTAGTTTATGTGAGTCGCCTGAAGCAGGTATCATACTCGTTATACGAAAGTGTCAAGTTTCATTCCAAAAGCTCTTATCAGGAAGACAGGAACGTATGACGATTTGGGTGTGAAATCCTTTTTGCCCACCAACGACAAGACTACAGCATCCTTCTGCATACCGTGGATAGAGGTTGTTCGCATTATTTATCATTCAATCCTCTTTGAGCAATTCAATATCCTTTATCGTATCAAAGAATACCTGATAAAGTAAGACTTGTGGTTACAGGAAAGAAGGCACTATTCATCGTATGCGACACGATGCTGTATCTCCGGATGTACAGAAGACTCATTAACTTAAGCACATTCCAAAGCGGCAGAGGCATACTCGACACTTGATGAAGACTAACGAAGGCTTTTTCACTCAGTCGAACCCAAGCTTATCATATCATAACTCCAATTGAACGAATACTAAATATTCACTCTTTGATAAATCAACATCACAGATGTACCAGTACAACGCCCAGCGCTTGAATCTCTCAGGCAATAGTCCAATCATATTTCTCCATTGACGATCCTTCATCATCTCGCATGAAAGCGAGGCAAAAGCAAACAGACTCATCCACGGTACTCACACTCATGGCGACAGGAATCACAAGATCAACGCCCGCTTGCCTTCCTGAACATGCACGCCGTGAAACCCGAACCCAATAGGACCTTCACAATCCGCTCTTCCAACCTCCTTCATTGTTCTAGCATCTAAACAAAGGAGATAACTCTTCCCCCTATATCCATTCAGTACAACGCTCAACAACACCCCGGCGTCCTCATCCTCAGCACCCGGGTCGCGTATAAAGACAGGTTCTCCTGGACTCTGGCCATTCTCGCTCCATATCAGATGCCTCTCCTGCTCATTGGGATACTGCGAATCAAACTTCACCAGCGCGTCCACGAAGGTGCTGATACCCCGGTCTAGAACACCGTACGTGTATCTGTGCGGTCTGGTCAGGAATGCCGGGTTGATATTCGGTAGCTCGGGTGTCCAGCGTATCGATGTCGAGTACAGGATTTCCGCGGTCCGTGGCTTACCTGCTACTGCTTTCGTATCCTGGATTGTGTGTGCTGCTGTTACTGTGGTAGAAGAGGGAACAGCGGGTAGTCGAAACCGCCGGAATGATGGACGCGTCGAGTCGCCCTTCACACCGACAAATTGCAGCGCACCCGGTGTCGTGGACAGCAGTTGGTTGTAATAGAACCGGTGCAAGATATCCAGATTGTCATATGCCACCAACTCAGCTACAATATTAATCCCATCCTTACCTTTTTCCTCCCAAGCATTAACGGTATGAAAACAGAAGAACGCTGGCGTTGTATATGTCGCCACTAAACCCTTCCCATGCCGCCTATCGATGACATACCACATCGCATCCCTTGAGGAATCCCACGGCCCAATAGCGTCGAGGATGTTGCGGTACCAGAGCACCGAGAGGCCACCGGCACTGAAGTGCGAGCCCCAGATGCAGAGGAGGACATAGTTCTCCGTTAACAGGATCGAGTGGAGGTATGCAGGTGGCGCGGTTATGGATGCGAGAATCTCGGTTTCTCCGGTCGATGTTAGGGTGCGGAAGACACGGTATGTAGAGCTACCACCGAATTCGAGGTTGAAGTTGTAGACGTCGCCGGTCTGGGGATCAGATTTAGCGTGTGCAGCTGCAAGGGGTCCCTTGAGAAGGGGGTGCAGAACTCGCTGGTTGGTGATACCAATGGGTTCGAGGGTAGACGGATCGATGCGGGCGAAGGAGGATGCATCGGTTCTGAGGTGGAGGGTCTGGATACCAGAGGAGTGCCCACTGGGTTCGTCGGATGGGCTGGTAATGCCAGGAGCATTGGGCGATAGTGTCACGCCGATGTTCGCGTCGCTCTTGTTGTAGACAAGCGGTCCGCTAGCAACTTTGAATGTACTCATCACCTTCTTGAAGTAGCTCTGACACGGATCCCGCTTTTGGGCGAAGCTGAAGCCCTCAAGGGTACCTGTTCGTCGGATCTTCTCGAGTTGCTCGTCGACGGTGTGGCGGGAGTTGTAGAAGACTTTTACGGGCGAGTTTGGTTCTGAGGGGGCAATGATTTCGAAGCGGTGGACTTGGTTGTTGCCGTCGAACCAATGGGACTTTTCAAAGACTGTGCCGTTAGCTGTAGGGACTTTGTAGCCGCCTGGGCCGGTGCGGTAGAGGGTTCCGGCTGCATAGGCGGGAATGTTGCCTTGGACTGCGAGCTCGATCTGAGTCCGCTGTTCGTAGTCGTTGTTGAACTGCTCAGATTAGCATTTGGAGGAAAGGGGTGCTCGTTACAGCATACGCCTATATCATTTTGCCACCCGTTATACGGCTGTAATAACTCTTCCTTTCCTTTCGTCTCATTCTGAGAAGCTGGAACTGACCGTATGCTGAAGGTACTAAACCTCTTCGACAACCGGTCAGTAGAGTTTCTCCGCTTTTTCACCCCATTCAACTCCTTCGGCTTTCCGCTCCCGAATATCGCCATCGGAGGTAAATATCTTAGTCCCAAGCTCTTGAACACCAGCCTCGACACTCTAACAGAAAGATCAAGTAACGATGATATCTCAAGACCCATGAGTCTTCTTGAGCACTGTCTCAAATAGTGTAACGTAGTATAACCACCTGGGGGGTTTTCGGGGGGCCAAACCGTATATAAAATGATACCAAGAAACGCAAATGACCCACCACCCAATATAGGAACAGCATGCGGCTCGCCTCGAAGCCCCACAACCCTTTGCCCCTCCCCGCATATCACAACTTCGACCCTCGTATCATCGTATGTCCAGGTAAACGCTGTTGTCACTTCTTACATTACATATCCCAAGCCCACGTGCCGCAACCGAAAGGGACCCGGTACACAATCCGATTCCGCCAACAGCGTCTCATCATATTGCTGCCAACGTCTCATTTGCATACCAGTTCGCTCAAACAAGAAGAAAGCCCGTTTAGGCGGTGGGAGAGGGGAGAGAAGGGCGTTTGTGGCGTCCGACGCGAGATCTTAGCGTTTAGCTGCGGGACGCAAGCGAGGTGCAGAGACGTTCGGTTTCCTCGCGAGAGTCGACTTTAACTTCTGCATTATCGATGTTTTGTATTGAGCGAAGGAAGCATTATGATGACGATGCAGAGAGTTGGGGTAAGGGTTCGGTTGTTGTTGCTCCAATATACGTACGGTATTCACGGAGTTACTGCCAGTCTCGACCATCATCATAATACAAAGATAATAATCCTCCTCGGAAACGAAAGGATTGGTTCAAGATCGTTATCCTTACCGAACAAGCTATGTTTTAATTCGCGATATCCGCAATCGTCGTCCAACATATTCGTCTCGAGATGCAGATGTTGTATAAATGCTCCACCACACCCCCCTGCGCACCATCTCTAGATCTGTGCACGTCAGAAAAATAAGCTTCGCCTCTTCGCTACCTCGCGGTTGCGATTGGTGTCCAGAATCCCGGAACCGCATTTCTCGTTATTTTCTTCCATATTGGGATGGCGTGGACATGGGTGTTGCAGAATTCCAGAAGACGGTTCGAGGCGTGCCGCGTGCAGGGCTGAACCATCAGCGAGTTAAAGAGAGAGTTTTGGAATTTGGAGACGTCTTGAGACTTGCATGCACGGAGCATGTTGCATTCGGGAAATATCAAAAGGAGCGGTCATCTGAAAAAGATAGATTATGAGGTTACTTCTGACAAGGTGGAGGAATTAGAATAGCATCATTATGATTAATCAAAGAGACGGGGTTTGGTAAAGACGTGGGTTGGAATGTCTAATTGATATGATATTGAGTTTACCGAATCTGCTGCAGCGCGCGGTAAGTGATGCCCTATTTCCCAATTTAGCGACCGTTGACCGGGCTTCTGGTCCAACTTGAAGACGGCGAACTCGGGAATCGACATGACGACATCTCAAAGAAGAGTGTCTTCCAGGTAAATCATCAACCCCAAAGCTCCATCCGTTGGTTTGAACGGCGACCATCTTTATTGATACCATCCGAATAACAAATAGCTCTTCACCAGCTGGAGTTTCTGGGTCTGTACAGTACAACTGCGCTACAACCTACTCCTTTCGTAATCATCTTTGCCCTCGCAGTTCAGTCCTCACTCATTTGAGAAGATTTCTTGGATCCGAAAGGTTTTATCCAGCTGAAATGCCGTAAAACTGAAGACTTTCGGCCTCGGGTGGTATCCTCGGGATCAGCTTCCGGCTCTGTCGTTTCCCCTTCAGATATTTGTCCCAATATCGCATTCCCATTCATCTATAGATTTGTGTAAGAATATATTGACCAGAATTATCTCCATGAGACTTACCGGTTCAGTTGAGTCTTTCCTCCACCATGCACTGCTGCGCTTGGAGCCGTCTTCTCCCTTTTTCCCAAAATCAATCTCCCGAAACTCAACACGTACATCCTTCGCGTCCTTCGCTAAGTCTTCTTCCGCAAACTTGTGCAAGTCCTCCAATGCTTTGTTTCTGTAAGTTGCAATCTCAGACGGTCGGCCATGTGCAGTGTCTCTGCCTCCTAGAGGTGGCACGGAACGTTCGGTACATTCAGGAACCATATCTGGGAATTCAGGATCCTCAAGCGAGTTATACATCTCTTCAACAGGACGATGAAGATCGGTGGCAATCCTTTCGATTCGGAAGTGCTCTTCTGCATGAGCTTCATCTGAAGATCTTCTTTCCATTCGCGTTCTCTCGGCTGACTCTATCGCTGCGGAACGACGTCTGTCCCAATGATATGCATAACGCGCCACTTTTCCTGTTTCCAACTCCGTACTGGATGGTATAGCCTTCTCTTTCTCTTGCGGGGACGCTTCCGTTATCTGTCCGTCCAAGGTAACTTTGACAGCCGGTGGCTGATAAGTTGGACACTCTTCAATAATATGCGTAACAAATTCCTCGGTGCCGTCAATTGATCTCTGTAGGTCTCTTTTCGAACGCTTCTTCACCTTCACCGACTTCAATACGGATAATGTGTTAACTGTACGTGAGGCTACCTGGGGTGCTTTGCTGTCAACCTTTGATATCAGTTTAGACTCATCCTCCTTACTAGGTGCAACTTGAATAGCAGCTTCAGTGGCGCTGGCAGGTAGAGGTGAGCATATGGACTTTTGCGAATGCATGGAAGTTGCATGCTCAGATAGTGATATGGTCTTCTTAACAGGTTCAGTGATTGTCGGCACTGGGCTCGAAGCGGGCTGCTCGAAATTTGGTCGAAGTTGTTCGGTATCTCCTGCTTGAGATATCCTGTCCGCATCTCCATGGCGTATTCGGTCTCTCTGAACCCTGCGCGTACGTTTATACTCCATGTAGTCGTCGATTTCATGTGATTTAGGCCTTAGCATCACTTCTCGAAATGGAATTTGGTCTTCTTCGCGTCGTAGCATTACTTCCCATATAGTTGTTTCTCCGTTGCGAAGTTTCGGATCCGCAGGTCGAATCCGCCACCCACTAACTGTATATCTTTTTTTTTCAAAAAAAAAAAGAGGTCAGTTATATGTCTTAAATGTGAGCTGAGTGTTACCAACAAGCCCTCATAGCGCACGCCTGCTCTTGGACTCCATAAAGACATGAGGGAATGTGCCCTTAATATTCGTATGGGATAGCGAGCAGTGTAGTCGGCTGCGCAAAGACGGTATCTACCTCGGTCACCGATCCTACATTTGTATGTGAATTCATCTGCGGAGAACGCTTCGGACTCATCACCTTCTTTCATGAGGATCGCATATGCTCCTGAGTCATCCGCACAGATACCGCCGTCTGTGATCTCAGAGTTGATAATACCGCTTCGATAGGCAAATAGAGCATTTATCCACCAACTGTAGACAAGAATTAACATTATTTAGGAGAACTATGAAAATACTACTCACTCTCCAGGTTTGAACCCAAGATCACCATGTTCAAAAGCAGCAAATGGAATTCCGGGGTTATCTTTGTTGAATCTGCTCAGTAGCGCCTTAATTTATAACATCAGTAATTGCAGACGTGTGAGAAGATTTTTGTTTTACCTCTCTAGTTATATCGTGTGGAGAACAGATCCCATAAAGACGTCCTCCAGGGACGAAGAGACTCGGTCGCAATTCTCTCAAAGGACCGTACTTTTTCTCCCAAGTCGTAATAACTTCGTCACATTCAAAGGCTAGCCTAGATGGCCATCTTGTTGCCTTTCCAGAGACTTCCAAGACGGCGAAGTGAATACGAGATAACTTCAACGCCGACGATGTGGGCGGATATTTGCGAAGGCTTCGGAACAGCTCATGGAGTTCAAGCACGTCGTTAGGACCTAGAACGTCAGGTCCATCGTATGCAATCATCGGGTCAAGGATGTCTCGAATCCATGATGCCTTTTTAGCTAGATCCTCAACGTAAAGATGATGATAGGTAGGATCATCAGCCAGAGCCATAATGCAGGACACCAGAGGCAAGTTGTTGACGGGATCTATTCTCTTCTTGCTTCAAATGGACGTCAGGATGTTCTAGGACTTGTCGAATTTCAAACGGAGTTTAATATCCAGCCAGAACTAAGGCGACGAAGGGACTTGGTAAGTATCAAGATGCAAGTAAACGGACGGGAGACCAGAGCGTGGCATTCATAGTAGACGGTAAGATAGTAGTTATCTTCATAGGATATAAACACACATAGATGTCTGTCGGTTACTCCTTCCGTTGTTCTGCAGATTCTGGTCTTAGCTGCGGTTTAACCTCAACCCAAATAGGAACATGGTCACTAGGTCCTCTTTCCTTTGCGCTGTCGAGGATATCGGCATCCACCAAGCGTCCTTCAGCAACCAAGCTCTTACTCGTTATAATGAAATCTACTCTATCGCAGCTAGAACCCCATTCCCTTCCTCTGGGATGATATGTGTATCGCTTCTCATCACCCTTCAAATAACGAAAGACGTCAATGCCAGCCAGACCCTCCTCATCTTCGAAAAACTTTCTGTTGAAATCAGCCCTGTTAAAAACATGCTGTGTTGGATATTCTCGAAGGTTTGGATGGCCGTCAATGCGATTACGTGCAATATTGAAGTCTCCAGCCAATATAAGTTGCCACCCATCTCGTTCTAATCGTTGGCATTCATCTAATAAATGACGATGGAAAGCTAGTTTACGGTCATGGCGGGTCCCGATGGTTTTGCCACTCGCCGGAGACCTGTATGGGTTGGTCGTGCCATTAACGGCATATATATTGAATAGCGCTGTGCGATCCTTCGTCTCGATAATATTTACTCGGCCTTCACGGTCCCATTCGACGGTTCTAACTCGTTCAATTTGCTTTTCATAGAAGTCTGACCTAATTATCGAAGCTACTCCATACATCTTTCCCCCAAAACCACGGACATTGGACTTGTCCTCTGGTAATGTGAGATGGACGACATAGTCCGGCCCGTCATCCTGTGTACTGATACGACCATTGACAGCTACCTGTACAGCACGTTTGGTTCTCTCGTCTTGAGAGTTTATCTTAACCTCTTGTAGTAAAACCGCATGAGGCCAACGATGGCGTTGTAAGAAAGAACGGATGGAAGCAGTTGGTCGAGGAGGGGATATATTTCTTACTTTGACGGCACCAACAGAAGACTTTATATTGGAAGTGTTAGAAACGGGAGAGAAAAAAGAGGAAATGGATTTCTGAAGAAAAGGAGCTATGCCATTGACGTTCCATGAAAAGATCCTGATGCTTGGGCAAAGGAGCGCTGAACTTGATTTGGAAACGTCAATTTGAGACATATTACGAATATCGGGAACAGCGTCAGAAAGCTTGCGACGCTTGTTAGGCGGCGGGCTGATATTCCTTTCTCTCTTTAGTGACATTGTTGAGAAAGGGACGATTCCAGTGATTGAAGCTTGAGTATGACGCAATAGAGAATTGGAAAAGACAAGATATGCATTTCTCGACATAAACTACCATAGTATGGACCGCTTATAGAGACTGTTTAGGGAGATAATACTGAAGAATTCCCCGATATGATGAGTTGCATTGGCCCACTTCATTCTTACTGCAGTGATGTTTGAACGTGACGGTTTGGGATATTTGTTGGATGAGGACGACGGAAGTGGCCGGAGGGAATTCCGAAAAATAATTCCGAGATGGCGTTATCGATAAAGTGGATTTGGCATTTAATTAGCATAGAATGGACAGCCATTTCGGCTTCAAACATTATTTTCAGAATAATTTTGATTCGCAAGGTACGTTCACGTCCATACAGTGTACCAGACGGGTTCATTTTCCTAGTGATCAAAGTCATACCCCAGAAAAAGAGTCAGTCTTATGCAGAAAAGGTTGCTTACATGGTGAGCACACGACAGGATGCCTAAAACGGGTGGTGCCGTAATACCGATGCTGGCGCAAAATCAGGGGAGCTTCGTTAGCACATCGGCTCCCTACAGCACATTGAAAGGCAAATATGAGGCCTTGATTGCAAAAATGAGCTCGCTGAGCTTTGAAATCAATCCCTAAACCAATATGCTATCAACTCTGAACCCTCAAAGTGTATCATACGCTGAGAAACTTGCGATGGTTTGAGGCTGATAGATATACGCGTCTCGACACTCTGTTGCACCTTCCAGCTCTCGGCAATTTGGCGAGGAATTAGTTATTCGCAATCCTTCTTCTCCTGCTGACGCGTAGAAGGGTCTCTGCGAAAACGGTCGTTATACCAGAGAAGAGGGAGAGCATCAACACCATGGTTCAACTTTCAGCCCTCGTGCAGAAAGGAGTCTACGTTCTCTGGATTCTGGTCCTCCTCGCCGCCGTACACCGAAATTTTCGGACAGGTTCGTTCACTCTTCCCCTCTAGTTTGTGGAACCCATGTTTGGACGTCTCTATATTGAAGAATGTTGCTGATCCATCCTCCTGTCGTAGACTCATCCGACCCCCAAAAATGCGGTGCCCTCCTAGAGGAAGGTCAATGGCTCGATCCGCAGCGTTCCGCTTACTCACCCCCAGATGGGTATACTATCTGGCAGCCACCTGGGTGTATGGTACATAACTACAGTGCTGAAGATGTTGCAAGATGTTTTGGGAAGAGGAAGGTTCTGTTCGTTGGCGATTCGACGGTTCGACAAGTCTTCTGGGCAGCCGCGAAAAAGATTGACCCATCGGGATATCCTAAAAAGAGAACACTCAAGGAGAATAAAGAGCTACACTCTAACATGGTGTATAATACAACGGACCACCATCTGGAATTCTTATGGGATCCATACCTGAATAGTTCCATTCTTCATGCTGAGCTCCATGCTTTCCGAACAGCCAAGGAACCTCAAGAAGGGGGAACATCAGAACCTACCCTCTCTATTCCTAGTTCTCAAAATGCTGCAAGCATACTTATTGGTGGTGGACTATGGCAGGCCCGTTACCTTGATGACAGATATTTTGAGCAGTTCAAGAGTGCTATTGACAATATCCTATTAACTGTCTCGAATTACGATCAGAAAACCGATATTCGATTTGCCACCTTAAACGGGAAGGAAGGCCTTGGTGATAGTATCTTCTTCGCTCCGGTTCAGGAACCATTATATGAGGAACTGTCTCCCAGCAGAGCAGCTACGATCAAGCCCGGAGAGATCTCAAGAATGAATGAGTATCTTCAGGAGCTTGCTGATAAGAAGAGAATCACCCTGTTGTCCAGCTATGCTGCGATGATTAAAGGGGATCCTCTGACCTACGGAGATAGTGGTCTACATGTCATAGATCAGATTTCAAAGGAGAGGGCTGACGCCCTCTTCAATCTAAGGTGCAACGCAAAGGCTGCGTACAATGGCGGTTATCCCTTCAGCAGGACTTGTTGCAGTGCTTACCCTACAATTAACTTAGTCCAATTAGCTGTTATGGCTTTTGGGTTCGTCATATTGCCCCTGAGCGCTCTCACAAGATACGGAAGATCAAAGAGAACAAATCGGCCAAGTTCAAATGTAACGCTCAATGCGTCCATCATGCTCTTCGTAGCTTTGTGCTACTGTTATTTTGCAGACAGGACGGCTGTATTCGAGAAGGCCCATAAACGTTTCATAGTGTCTGACTTCCGTTCTCTCGCTTGGGGTGTGCTCCTTCTAGGCCTTCTTACCATAAGAAAGATCCCATCTTCTGGAAAGGCACCTATCTCCCAATCGACTCAACCGGACGAATCATTCCTACCTGAGGCTCAAACCGACGAATGGAAAGGATGGATGCAGTTCTTCGTCTTGATGTACCATTATACCGGTGCTACCGAGCATCTCGGATTGTACATTATCACTCGACTCCTCATGGCATCTTACGTCTTCCTAACCGCATACCAACATTCTATGTACTTCCTAAGACAAAACGACTACTCACTCCGTCACGTCGCAGGCGTTTTAATCCGTTTGAACCTCTCCACGGTCACCATATCGTACATGATGCGTACAGACTACATGTTCTACTACCTCGCACCGCTCCTCACGTACTCCTTTTCCGTCGTCTATTTCACCCTCCGCATCGGCTCCTCATACAACAACAAAGTTTTGTTTGTCATCAGCAAGACTCTATTTTCCGCTCTCCTGACCTGGGCTTTCTTCGCCATCCCCAACCTCCTCGAACTCGACCTCACCTTCCTCAAATACACGACCCGCATATCCTGGGACCCCCGCTCAACCCGGCAAAACCTGACCCTCGACATCTTCGGTCCCTTCATCGGCCTCATCGTCGCCATCCTCAATACTCGCATCTCATTCATCCTCTCACCATCCAACTCCTACACTGACCGCCTCTCCCAAGCAATCCGCACACACTTCCCCTTCCTCCGCCTCGCCCTCATCCTCCTCGCCGCAACGGTCTTCCCCGTTTTCTACTCCCTAACCTCCCGCTCCCCAGACAAAGCCGACTACAACTGGTGGCAGCCTTACATCGGCATTCTCCCCGTCCTCGCCTATGCCGTAGTCCGAAACGCCACCCTAGCGCTCAGGACATTGCACTCCCGCGCCTTCGCATGGTTGGGCCGTTGCGCGCTCGAGGCATTTGTGCTAAGCCGCCACGTATGGCTCGCGGGCGATGGAAGGGGTCTTCTCAGCACCGGCTTGTTCGGCAGCAGGGACGGGAGATTCTGGAGTGATCGGTGGAGAGACGCCGTACTCCTTACCCCTGTTTTCCTATGGCTGGCCTGGCGTGTCAGAGCTGCGACCGATGTGCTCGCTGCGTGGGCTGTCGGTGAAGAGCAGGGGAGGAGAGAGGCGCATCGGAGTAGAAGCAGGCCGCAGAGCGTGGAGTTGCAGTTGCCGGATTATGGGAACGGGTTTGCTAAGGAGGTGGCGGTGGATAGGAAGGAGGGGAGGGGGATGATGGGGCTCTCGGAGGCGGATTTGAGAAGACGCGTTTTGCTGGTTGTGGTGGGGATGTGGGTTCTTAATCTGGTAAGTGGGATATCATGACTTCCGTTTCATAGGAGTATTGTCGCTGATGTGGTGAAGACGTATGTTTAGAGCCAGTGGTTGAGAGAGGAATGCGGTAGTCCCGTTTGTTGCCGACTCTTTCTGACCTGGATTACATCACCATATCTTCCCCCCGTTTTTCGATCATATTTGCGCTTCAGCGAGTCATAGAACAGCGGTTTGTAAAGAGCTCGACAGAAATTATATCTCAGCAAGAGTAGATGAGATGCATGTGCATCAGGTATATATGTATGTAATGTATAGACGTAATGATGGGGATGGCTGCATATACCAGGAGAAAGGAGGACTATATCTCCTCCACATGTGTTTATTGATACCTGCGATTTCTTTCGGCATATCCCATGCGCATCAAAGTCGAACTCAGTACATGTAATGTATAGTGTCGGTGGTAGAGCCTCCCGAGCACGCGCAATGCACCTTCTCCTTAAGGGTTTCCATCTTGCACCCTGAAATCGGAAAGTACATTCGACCTCACTCCCACCTCTGTGCACACGCCCATTTCCGGTTGTGATGACTATAAAGTAAATTAAGGATAAAATTAAGCTTATTTTGACGTCGTACACTAAACGTAAGAAGAGCCATATATACAATGAACAAGGGCCGCGAACCCCTTTCTACCGTTCCCTTATAATCCAAAACTACCAATTACTCTACCTTATTACTCATCGTCTTATCCACCGTCCCGCCGCCAGTTCTGCTCGCCGCACCACTCCCACTCTCACTCCTCTCCTCTCCCCCTTTCTCTCCCTGACTCCCCGAGACAAATCCATTGGGAACCCCGTTCCCGTCCATCCTGGACTCCTCGTCCCTCTTCCGATCTAGTTCAATATCGGGCGCCGGCGCAAACTTACTCCTCGCCCTAATCTTCTTCCCGTAAAGATAAAACACCACTGGCATCGGGATCAGCACGGCGGCTATACATCCCAAAACCGTCGCAGCCCACTGGATGCCCATCCCGTTAAACATGTACGTTGCGAAAAGCGGGAACACGCCACCGAAAATGGAGCGCATGAACGTGTTTGCCGCGATAGCCGAAGCAGCGAACATGAGATACGCATCGACGATGTAGTTGAGCAGACTCAGGAAAATGGTGAAGATACCGAAGCCGGTGAAGAGGCCTGAGAGGACCGGGACGATCCAGTGGACGCTCCCGCTATACCCCGTCCAGCCAAACCAGAACAGGCCTACGGCGAAAAGAACACTGCCGACCATGCTGATGGGTAACCGCCATTCAGGAACAGGAACGTTGTTGTTCGTTGCGAGCTTTTTTGTATAGCGCGGGTTATCGATGACGATGATGACGAAGGCAATCATTTCGCCGATGATCATACCGAAGTATGGGAGGCCGGCTACGCCTTCGTTCCATCCATATACGCCTTGGAAGACGAGGCCGTAAGCTGTGAGGAAGAGGTAGAGGATGCCGTAGATGAAGGACATGTAGATTGTGATTAGTAGTACGATCGGTTCTGTGAATAGTATGCGCATGGGACGGGAAACGTTTTTGACAATAAGTTCTTGAAAATCGACTTCGATTTCTTCCTGTTTAGCATGGATACCCCAGTTTTTAGTACGCCGACGGAGTTCACTAGCCTTGGAGACCAAGACGACAGGTGGATAAGTTTCTTTCATAAATATAAGCAGCAAAATGAAGGCCGTGAAAGCCATGATAGCCGAGATGTACTCGGTCCACCTCCAGCCAAGATATGATATCGTAATAAAACCGCCTGGAAATGTTAGTTAATGCTACCATCGGTCACAAGAAAGGCCACTCTTACCTATGAAAGGTGCAAGTAACGGGCCCATGAAGACTGTACACGAGAACACCGCTACAGCGAGACCTCTCTGTGCATTGCTAAACATGTCGGCGAAGACGGCCGCAACGCAGGCCAAAGGACAAGATCCAAAGACACCGCCAAAGAAACGTGTGATCATAATTGTCTGAAGATCTTTAGCTACGGCGGTGGATATTGAGAAGATAGCAAACCCAAACGCTCCAATGATGAGTGGGATACGACGACCGTATAATTCCGACATAGGTGCCCTTATGATTCAGTGTCAGTAGCGATCTTAAGAGGCGAGGAATAGCTTATAGTTACATTAAAAAATGTCTCGCAATTAAAGTGAAAATTGTTACCGCTTGGAAGGACTCACCAAAATAATGGGCCAAAGGCATAACCAAAAACAAAGAGTGATATACCAAGTGTTCCTACTTCCTGAATCACACCAAATTGCATAGACACAGCTCCAATAGCGGGAGAAAATATACTGGACCCCATAGTAGCAGCTATAGCATCGAACGCTAGAATAGCCCCAATGAATAGTCTATGACGATATGTTAGTGCTTTTATATGGCTGAAGGTTTTGATATAACGTACTTTCTCTTCATCGGCCAGTTTTGTGCATGTAAGGGGTCATCAGGCCCGTCAAATTCTACCACATATTCTTCTCTTTCCGGTAATAGGGGAGGATATGGTTTTCCAGCGCCAAAGTTTGGCAATGGCCTCTCCCTTCGCGATGTGGTCCGTCTAGTGATAGTCTGCCCAACAGTGCCTTGATGTTGACTTCGTTGTGTCTCAATTCGCTCCAGAGCAACTGGATGTGTCTCAGTAGGATGCCGCGAGAGTGTAGAGGAGAGTGTGTTTCCTCTTGACCTTAGAGATACGGTTGGCATGCGACCAAGGGACATAGAAGCGTTTGAGGACGATGACGAGGATGACGAGGAGACTGAAGCCACTTCTTCATGCTCTTCTTCGCGGCGATGTCTTTCTTCATATTCTCGTCTTAATCGCTCTTGGGCGTCCCATTGGTGATATCGTTCTGGTTCCGCTCGTGCTTCATTTCTGAGCACTTCGTAGTCTTCCTCATCCATGATTAGTTGCTAGATAGCAATTCGTTCTTTGAGTGATATGGAGTCTCTTTCGAGGGCTTTTCTTGTATATAGATTATGTTTAAACTTATATTACAAAGAATTTGGCAAAGGAGAAGAGGGAAGTGTTTATGTATAATTTGTAAATAGAGGAGAACTCGAAGAAGCTCCCCCCACTGTCGGTTAATTATTTGCCGTCACTAAGCCGCGCGAAACTTTTCACTGAGTTGCAATGACCTCATGTGAAAACAGGCTACGATTAGCGGCAAGAGCATAAGATGACCGATGTAACAACGACAAAAGACCGAATGAAAGTTCTTTCAATAGCGGATTCTCCGATCCCATCAACGAATCAACCGTCAGATAATAGAGCCTTTAACTTATGCCGAGTCGATTACTAACACAGCTAAGGAATGCATACAATTTACGCGACAGCATCATAAGCAACATGCAGCAACATGTACAGGAGGCTACTTGTATTGGTATGAATCTGTACTCGAGCATAGCATTATTAGCGAAGAATTTAAACTCCTCAATATTTGACAGTTTTCTGATCTATTCTTATTCATGGACTGGATTACTGATGATCCAATGAATCAAATCCCTGGCCGCAATTGCATCTTCAAGGCTATCATGGCCTTCTCTCCCACGCGTTTGGATATCTCTATCAAGGCGTGTTTTTACAAGGGTTTTAAGGGAGAGGCTCCCGGCACCCTTTTTCCTATTCTTCTGCTTTTTTCCCACATTCTCATTCCCATTTTTATCAGGGACTCTTTCGGACATGCGAACAACAGACGTTCCTCCACTCTTATCCTTCCCGGGTAGCGAATTTTCCTCGGAATTTGCCACCTTGCCTTGTCCTTCACTCACAATCTCCGCTTCAACTTGCTTCTTATCTCCATTCGCTGCCTCTCTCCTCTTCTTAGTGTTAGACTCAGTCACAAATGAATCTACTATACGCCCATGGATCCATCTCAGCGCGCGCAAATCGCCCGAAGCTCCGTGTCCAACAACCACCGTCTCCGGTCCGACGAAGGTCCATAAAGCCCTTCGCGCTCCTGCCTTGCCATTCAAACAACTCCCTTCCCTCTTTGCCTTCCGTACGTCTGCCCATGACACACCAGAGAATCGGGTGTTGAGATGTTGCATAGGTACATCCGGCTGAACGATATTGTCCACGAGCACCGCTCCTGAGAAATAGTCGATCAACGTGACTCGTATAAGTTCCCGGTCTCCAGATACTGCTGTACCCATCTCACAATCAAGGGCCACAGCAGCGCGAATGTCGTTCCCTTTCAGTAACGCATCGGGTGTGGGATGGAATTGATGTTGCTCAGCGAGTTCGCCAGGCCCGTATGAACGCGGAATATGCACGTCTGAACCACCACAAGGGTTGGCTGTGACGTGTTGAGAGCAACAACTCCAGTGCTATACACCAGTAAGTATGAACAAATACAGCTGCATGCGATTAGAGATTGCTCATAATACCTTCCGAACAACTTGGCCGGGATGATATTTGCATCTGAAAGCAGGCACTTGTACGGTCTTATCAGCTACATCTGTGGGGTGGATTTGATCAGAAAGATTAGTGTTACTAGGAGTAAGTTGAGATATTGCTATAGCGCGTTAGCTTTAATTACAGCTCTCGGACTAGGAATCAGTTACTCTTGTTACATCCGAGACAACGTCTTTTGGAAAGAAGCTGCTCATCTGTCAAAGGCCGGATGATGTAGCCATGGCTTCGCAAGACATCTTCAGGTTCGATGAGGTTTCGCAATTCGACAAGATAAGCTTCTGATTGCGTGATGATAGCCATCGGTTCAGATTCACTAAGGGGCCCAGGAATAACCATAGGACATCGCACGGAAGATAGTACCTTAAAGTGGAATCTTATATCTATTGATGTTGGGGGGTGGCCATCGGTTTGATCCTGAGGAACTATGCACAAACCCACTGTTCCACAGCCTCGTCTGTTTGTCGATCAGCCAACTGCATCAGATGTTTGGAATATATGAAGCATGCTGCCGTTGTAGAGGGAAGCTACGACGATGAGCATGATGTACATACCGTAACTTGAATTCGTATGCGACCATGCGTACGGAAGAATCCATCTTTGGGCGAAAAAATGCAATGCAGTTTTCAATAAATAAATCTGCTACCGGACGTATGGCTTACATGTAGGATTGACTTCGCCGTGGGCTGTCATACTATATCATCTAGTTAGAATGGATGCCTTTGGTTGAAGTTCTTCAGAATTGCACTACCGTATCATCTGAGTTTATATTCCTCGCGCTTCTGCAAGACTAATGAGCATTAGTCCTGCATAAGTATAAGGAATTTAGACTCAGAAGATACAGTACTGGAGAATCCCTACTAAGACCAAACATGCCAAATAAGCGAGAGTAGTAGAAGCGTACGTACTTGATAGGATCACTTTATATCGTCTCTGAAAGCCATAGACCGCATAGTGGAGAAACTCAATGAAGATGTAGTATGTGCTCAGAGAATGGACTTGATGAAACGAAACGGATCAGGTGAGTGGGTATAAGGGCATTGGAAGGCCATGGAAGTTTTGCCTTAAGCACATATTCACAGGCTAATAAGATGTCGTTACACGAGAGACAGGTACCGTACGACTGGACAGGTTCAAATCGTGATTAACTACTCTATACTACAACCCCCATTAATCTACCACCCAATTTACAAAATTTGAGCTTTTACACTTAAAGGTAAAAGACTGTTGACCCCACCGATGCTTGCCGTGAGATGCTTGAAATTAAGAGCCCGTTGCTTCGTCATAGGCCCGTTGCCCAAGGCCTAGTATATCAAGAAGGAAGATAATAAACACATCACTCAACCCGTAGGCGAGGACACGAAAGAATACTAAAGATATACAGGGGAGAAATTAAAATGGGATTTAGAAGAGAGCCAAGACCGCAAGGACGGCACCGACGAAAGCGCCAACGGGTTGCTTATTGACTGGGGCAGCACCTTCGAATGGGGGAGGGGTGAAGACAGGTGGGGTCTCCACTGGGATAGTAACAACCGGAGTTGTTTCCACTGGGATAGTGATAACCGGAGTTGATTCCACTGGAATGGTAACAACCGGAGTCGTCTCAGGTGGGGGTGGAACGACCTCAGTAGTAGTCTCAGGTGGGGGAGGGACGACCTCAGTAGTAGTCTCAGGTGGGGGAGGGACGACCTCAGTAGTAGTCTCAGGTGGGGG
>MU006089.1:3205587-3242440 GCA_010093705.1 Patellaria atrata CBS 101060
GTCTCCGTTGGTAGAGTCTCGGTTGGGACAGTCTCGGTAGGAGGATACGGCTCATATGGGGTCTCCGTTGGGAGAGTCTCTGTAGGAGGATATGGCTCATACGGCGTCTCCGTGACAGTTGGTGTTGGAGTAGGTTCGTAATCATCAATGGGGGTCAACACCACCCCACCGACAACATTGCTAGCCAAAGCTAGGGCGACGATTGATCGTTTCAACATAGCGAATGATGTTAAAAATTGGATGTACTGTACAGTGGACGATAAACGATAGACGTTGGTTGTTGATATAACGAAGGAGGCAGAGTAACCTTAGCGAGCGAGTTACACTGTATGAGGAGGCAGGACTGTGAACCTTGGAGGAGGTTGGAATTGATGCAGACTTGCGTGAAGAGGAAACTGTCTTCATGGGGGAGCAGCCTCCTCTATTAAAGATCTGGGGACACGAGCCATCAGCCAAAACCCCGTATCAACATGACAAGAGCAAGCTACCATGAATCATGCATGGTTGGTGAGCGAAAGCAAGCGGGTGCATGAACAAGGAGAACTTTTACTGGCCGTGACGTGATTGCCATGTTTCTTTGGATTTCCATGGAGGGTCTAAGGCAATCAAAGCCTAGGCTATCCCTGAATGAGATTGCCGGCAACGTGAGAAAATCAGAAAGGAACAAGTAGCTTTACAGAAGTGGGCGAAATGGAGGCATCCCCTAGACAATTTTGGTGATCAGTCACCGACTCAAGCGGCTTGTCTTTGATCCTGTTAATCGTGTAGTTCGTACTCCGTATTCTAGTCCAAGCGCCCCGGAAGGGTAGGCGAACGGCAGGGGCAGAGAAACGGTTAGGCGGCATCCAGCCACTCAAGACAAGAAAGGCACAGATCTTGAGCTGTCTCTGCATAAAATCCCAACCCTTAAAAGCAGGTACATGACTTTACCTCGGCCACTCGTAACTTGACAACTAACCACATATGCTCAGTCATCAGCGTTAGCAGCCGAGCTAGTATGACCTGTAGTCTTGTGTAAAGGGACTATGAAGATCACTGCTCGTTCGATCAACGGAAACGTGAAGCGATATAGAAGGTGTTAACAAAACCTACCGTCGTACGTAAGGTAACGAAGAGCCGTGGATATGGCACAACCTCAAACAAGCGGCGTCATAGCCACACGGGGTAGGCTCCCACCAGCCATCCTTGGACATCGATGCCAGTGAAATGATGAAATGATACCATGAGGCCCCGATGCCATGAACCAGAGAGGTGGACGACTAGTCAGCTTTGAGAATATTGATTGTTTAGCTTGTTGTTCCCTGGGCGTAGGGCGGCAAGGGTTTTGGATGTGATGGGTCGGATGGTTGGAGATACCAGTTAGCCTGCACTAACCCCCTGCATTATTATTTTCTCTCTAGCTTGTGTTTTCTAGCGAAAAAGAAATGATAAGACGATAACTGGATCTTCAGCCACCCAAGAATAGTAATGCATCCCGCAATTGGGATCGTCTTGAACTCGAAACGAGCCGTCAATTCTGCTTTCCGAGGACTAAATATCAAAGATGGATTTCCTTACTCGTAGACGAAATGCCATAAGGGAAGATTTTGAAAGTGGGTTAATTCAGGGGCAGTTAAATTTCGGCTCATAATTGTGCGACTTATGGTAATATCTCATCTCATATTAAATGTTGACACAAGGAAAAGTCCAGAGTTACCATACGTCAGACCACTCAACAACGGCAATACGGGACCTTTACTAGCCTTAAGTCACGCACCGTCGTAAAGCGGTTGGCTTTGGGCTTCGCTGGTGGCCGAAAAACTGCCACGGCGCGAAGGTGCAGGGGAATTTATCGAATTTCATGGGGATTGTGCAGGAGGGCAAAGAGTACTCCGTTCTTGTAAGACGATCCTCACACTAACGTTGAGATGCGGTTGGCTGGGCGATTCGAATGGCTAGGAATTTTTCTCCAGGACTCCAAGCATTTCCAAATTCCAAGGAAAAAGGCCAGGAAAGCGAGAGAGAAAAACGCCGCATCTTGTGAAGATGCGCTCACCTAGTTTAAAAGTCCTTTGGATCCCAGTTCCAAATCCCAATATAGACGGAAGTAGCCGTCATCAGTGATCAGTTATCGATAATCGATAAGTTATCGTATGAATCCTTTTGCGAGATTTGCATCATTATTGCGTTTGCTTTTTGTTCGCATTTCTTGTGGTTCGTAAATCGTGAGAAATTCGTGTCGATAGTATCTTCTCTAGTTGCCAACCGGCTTCGTACCGGACCCTCCACGGTTTCGCTGTTCCTGCATAAGTTATGTTACAAGTACTCCTGGTACATAATAGTGAGAGGGACTTGCACAGCAGTAAGAAGTAACACGACAGCACACTCCCCGCACGATTTCAGCCAAAGAAACGTCCGGACTGTCTCTATGTGCCGGCCCTGCAGGGCGGGAATATCGAAAGTGCTGACTTGCAGTGTGTGCCTGCGTACAAGTACTTGTGCGTACAGAGAAGGATGGAAGGATGGAAGGATGAAGCGGTGTGTGGTGTTTGGATGGTGACTTGTTCGTGAGCGTTAGGCAACGTTGAACGTTCGCCGTCCGCCCCGGCTCCGCTCCGGTTATCCCTTTTAGTACAAGTAAGGAAAGCAGAACTCTCGATGCCAAAATACTAGTTCTACCGCATACAAGTAAAAGAAATCAGACTCGAAATCGGGAACACCACGGGACGTATCACCAATATCACCTGAATAATCTTTTTCATCCCGTTTTGCAAACGTAATTTTGAGCGCCGGCGGCATTCGGTCACTCTTGTCTTCTCATATAATAATACTTTGTATGGAGTACTGTAGTGAGTAAGTCAACGAGACCATCATTTTTCATACTGGTAATACAGTACACAGTGATAAACTGTTCAATAGCATCAACCATTCCACTAGTATCACGGTTCTCGCAATTTACACATTTGTAGGCGCTACAATATAGCCGCTCTCTTACGCGCCTAATCTCCATTAACCATTCTCCCACGTGCGCGGCTAGAGCTACAAGACGTGTTCTCCCTTAGGATCACAATTTCGTCTATTTCATTGAATCATCAAATCTTCTTAATGCCCCTCCAATACAATATGTTCTGAGATAGGGGCCAACAATTTCCCTACGACTATTGAACGTTTCTTCGCTTGGATATTTACCGCGATCTTTTGAGACTCGTTCGAGATTTGACATCGACCGAAAGTTACCCCTTAACTATCTGACCCCTAATTAGAACTTGTCATACTAGCGAAACTCAATGTCCCATGGATATACTCGATACGCTTCGTGTATAGCTTCTGCGCTAGAAACCGTCTTCAGCTCACAGTTAATGCGCCACTTTGATGTTTCTCCATAATTTTTAATTATCTATTACTTCCATCCTGCTCTTCAGGGGTTTCACCTGATTGTCATTTCAACACTATCTCAAGTCTCTCCGCGACGTCAGGTCTTTCAACAACTTCAATCTGTTGTAGAGTTCAGGCTTGCTATAAATGTAATTATATTCTCAATTCCTACGTCTCCCTCCATACAATGTCGCGGTGATGTACCACGCCGGCTGCTCCAAACTCTTCATAATACTAAATCGATCCACGATGCTATGTAATTTCACTCGTCCTCGGATTTCGTCACAAAAATACAATATCGAGCTCCTATACACTTTGACATGCCGTTAAATTTCATGTTACTTTAGACTCCATTGATTGTCTATAATGCTCGGTTCCTGAATACTCTCATTATCATACGATTCTCCTATAGTGTGCAATATCCTGTAGCTGTCCAGTCTCACACCAGGCCGGAACCTAAGGATTCTTTGAAATCGGCTGAGCCATACGATTCCATCACTTTATACAAATTCGAACTTCTATTACTTCAGCATGCCGTATGATCTCGCATTTACTATTCTTTCCGATGCCTTTCTTAGAAGGTTCAAATCATTGATCAATATCATGTTTCTGTCCGATTTCACGCTCCTGCAATCGTACTGATTTACCTCGCCACAAAATCGATTCCAAGGTATTCTCAAACCAATGAATCTCTATAATTTCACGCTTTTATAAAGTGCTAGGGAATCTGATATTATCATATGTTGTTCCTCGTCCGTACCGTCAACACCCCCAAATGCAATCGATATCCCCCGTTTAATCGACCTCCCCCTTGACAATCGTCCTATCCATATAATCTTCCCCAACCATATAATTTCACGTATACCTCATTCTTCTCGCATACTCCCTAGACAAACAAGGAGCCTCCATGAGATAGGCCAGCTGTTGTAAGCAAAGCGGCTGCAGAACTCACCGGTAGTAACAGTTCAGTATCTGACCGTGCACCTTAAAGAAGTTTTCATAATGGCAGTTCACTTAGCACCGGAGGGTGGTTCATTTCCAGTTCAGATCCCGAAGCACAATCACTCTTCTCGGTAGTAACAGCTATCACAGAGTAAGAACGAGTGACCTTGCGTGCTTGCCCCCAATGTCACGCGATATCCACCTTATGGTTTGGCACGTTTTAATCGTTTGTTCATTTGACATCACCTCTCTTTCGCTCAACCCGCAATTCGGCCCCTCAACCTCACATACAATCTTAACAACCCCTATTTCCAAGAAGCCCGCGTGGTACAGAGGTCGAACTGCCCGATCGCGGCTTCTCTTGGTTGGGAGAAAATGGGTTTTGTGTGGCGGTTTTGCGCCATGAAGGTTTACAGGTTCTTTGAAGTGCGGTAGGTCAAGCAGGTATCAGTTCCATCAAGCCCTTAATCAGAAGTCATGCACATAATCTTATCCCAATTACAATTCCATACCTCATATTTCCTCCATCGCTCCTTATATCCTCAACTCCCTCTGTTCCAAAAGATGTCGAAGCTGAACCTGGCCCGCATATTCCCAAACCCATCGAACCTACAGCAAAGGAATGAACGGCCACAGATCACAAACCCTCCCTTCGCTTCAAAAAGACTCCGGCAAGAAATTCAGAGACCACCCTACCCAACGGTCTTTATTGCGAAATACGGCTATCTACACCAACGCACGAGAGTCAAACCAAGGAGCGACAGCGGTCTCAAAACCACGAACACGGTACTGGTATCGAAGCTCGCAACCGGGCCAGCTCTGTCGACGATGGGGAAGATCTGGTGTTCAGTCAGTTCTATCTGCCGTAGGTCCCTTGATTCTTTTTGCTTGCTACTCTGTTCCAAGGTCCTTCATAAAGCCACTCGGCTTGTTTTTGGGTACTGTCTTCAGAACTTTCTAAGGACTCTTACTTCACATGATTTCTGATGGATAACTTCAGGGATTGGTAAATGAGCTTGGGATTCTTCCCCAGGACGGAGGGAGTGGTATAGTATGGATACCACGGTTGAGTAGTCATGCGATATATCTATCATGTTAACCTAGGATAACCCTTCCCCCCTACTCCGAAAGCCATTCGATCATCCAAACATTTACTCCTGAACAATGCTCATTATATCCCTTTTAATATGTACCTCATATCGGACTCCATCAAACTCCAACCCAGCAATCCCTACGATGCACAAAACAACAAACAGTGTTTCGACAATGAGTGAAAGCCCTACTTCCAAAAGCTCTTTCGCTTATATAAGAAGCACAACTCTCCATACTCAAAATACCAGTCCCATCACACTTGTTCTCTCTCGAAACTCCCAGAGGACCGTTCTCTGAGATCCTTACACTGGAAGATCGCTTGTCTACTTCTCCGCGCCAACAGGAACCGGAATCATGCTCTCAAACTTCTCCTTCAGCGATGTCATAGAACTGGGAATCGGAGACGCCACCGGTTCCGACGGAGTAGAGGGTCGATCGTGCGGTGTCTTATCGCCATCTCCCACACAGCTCTCCTCTTGCGCGGCAAGAGCAGGAGAAGCAGCCGACACTACATCCTCCTCTTCTCCATCAGGCGCGACATGCTTCCTCCTCACCGGCAACTCCGCCTGCGCAAACCTCGCAAAAGGGCACGCACTCCTCGCCTCCTCCAATTCCATCCGATCCACCTCCCCCTCAATCTCGCCTTCCCCAACAATCTTCCTCCCCCCGATGAACCCCTCCTTCTCTTTCTCGGGGAGTACGGCATCGTCGCTAAACTCCTCCCCGTCCCTAACATACCACTTCGCGAACAGGTCGTTCTGGATCCAAATCACCTTCCCGAGGGCCTTCGTTATCGCAATCTTGCGCCCAATAGCGAGTTTAGGATGCGAGAGGATGGCCTCATTCAGCACGTCCTGGATGAGCCCGAGCGTGGCGCTGATGTGCACGTATTCGATGTGGAGCGGTGCCGAGCGGCCGAGGCCGGTGTGCATCATGCCCACCTTGTCCGCATACTCCCAGAACGCCTTGCTGCCAGGGTCTTTGCAGAGCGCGTTCAGATAGCCCCGCAGGAACACCTTTCGATGTAAGATTTGCGGCGCCTCTTCGTCGAGTTGCTGCTTTATCGGTCCTTCATAAGACGTGCTTCTTGTAGAGAAGGCGCGGGCGGTGATGTCGTATTGGAGCAGCTTGCGGTAGATGATGTTGACGAGCGCGGGGATGAAGGTGCGGAGATATTTGGAACCGGATTCGAGTGCAGCCATGTCGTCTGGAAGGGTGTCAGTCAGGACTGGACGATAGGAGGCTGTTTGAGGGGTAGAGAGGGATGATGGGAGGTTCTTTCGGGACATAGAGTGATACAGATGGTAGTTAGAGAAAGGGAAGCCTTACCAGGACCGAAATCCAAAAAAGACTGCAGGTATTCGAGTCTTTTTTCCAGGCTTGTGTACAATTCTTTGCGGTCGATATGATGCATCGGAGCTCGGGATGCGTTGAACATTTTGAACACTTGTCTTTCAAAAAGCAATCTGAAGTGAAATTTTTGGTTCAAAGTATGTAGACGCTTAGGAGAAAAGTAGAGAAGTTAAATGGGAACACAAGCTTCTTGCCGTGTTTTTCTAGAAAATACGGAAGGTATGATGGGGAGTAAGAAAGTAATGAGACGAAATCACCTTTTGATTATCTTACAGCGGAACGGCCATTAATACATGGTTCATTGGAGAAAGGACCAGTAGAATGGTAGTCAATTGTTACTAGTTGAGTAGACTGTTTCCCCGTGGAATGGTAGTATTACTGGCATAATATAGAGTAGAATGAGCCTCATCCATTTTTGATGGTCATCCATGTGGGTATGGAGGGTTGGTGGAGTGATCTTCTCATGAGAATGGTCAGTCCCCTTAAAATTTCCCGCCCGTTCACCTCCGAGATCCGTTCAACGAATTATGAAAGGAGGTCGGAACATTTGCACGAACGATTGTCATATCCTAGAATCTATTTGGATTAAGAATTAGTTCTACTAACTAGATGTAAATCAAATACCAAACCATTTAGAGGATCGCCATTAAAGCAAACAAGCAAAGACCGCTAAACAGCTCCTCCTAAGGCGAATGTTCAAAGTCAGTATACATGGAATGAGAAAGAAATCTAATAGCGATTGTTGTAGTTCTCAGCGCTCCGGAATGGCCAGGTAGAAGATGAGAAACCTATAATGCCCATAAAACGCCTCAACCTGGTATCCCCCAAAAACTTTAAGCCAGCCGCCGATTTTACACCACGCAGGTAAAATGTGAAACCGTAAACGATGGTACAGAATAAGATGCAGATCATGCTACTGAGATCGGATGCAGTGCACGAAAGAATCCAGGTTGTCGAACATGACACTCTCGGAAATCACCTAGAAACAGCTCCTGAACCATCTGTTCCATATTGCGGCCGAAAGACCCCGTCGTTCCATTATCATCCTCATATGATATTTATCTCCCACCTATCACAAAGTATGCTCAAATTATGAGCTCTTCTTTCTCTGTGGAAGGCCCAACCTCTTCCTCTCTAGGCGATCTCCCTCTGCTAACCATTTACTGGCCTTTATTAGCTGGACGACGTTGATGAATTGTTTGCCAGCCATAACCGGGAAGGAGATCGCGGCCAGGATCCAAGGTACGGTTGAGTCCATCTTGTTCGCCCTGGATAGCTATGTTAGCAAACTCGGGCCTTGTTTGAGTCCGAAAACCACTTCATGACCCCATCGACTACAAATCTGAAGTATACTTACCTGGCCATTTCCATTGCACCTGCTGACCAAGGGGATGTGAAGAGCAGGCTTGGTTTCGGAGCCGCTGGGGATCCAGGGTGCAAGCTCGAGGGTGAAGGTTGGAGAAGTGAAGGGGATAGAAGTGGAGAGGAGAAAGAGAGAAGGTATAAGGCAATGAAGAATAACTCGTTCAAAGCGCAAAAGGTGAAGAGCACTTTCTGGAAACGCAAAATTGTCAGAACTTCAAACTCTCCCAATGACAAGGTCTCTGGAAGTCTTCGGTGTGACCTACATTATTGCTGTAGTACATCTTCAGGATCCAGCTTCTGCTCTCATCTACTTTCTTATGGCTCATTCCTGCCCCACCCATGCTCAACGTCGCGTACATGTGCATGTAATGGCTCGCCAAATCCAAACTAATCAAGCCTTGGAAGACAATGCTCCACCTGGGAAATGCTGATGCCAGGAACACCAGCAGACACGCAGTTGTGCATCTATCCGTAACCATATCCAGTACAGCACCGAACTTTGTAGATTGGTTGAATGCGCGAGCTGCGTAACCATCGAGCGCGTCGAGTAAGCAGGAAACGCTATACAGCGCGGAGCAGGTTCGGGGATGGAGGGGCATGTAGTATAGAGATGCAATAGCTAGGACGACACGGAAGTAGCCTAGAATGTATGTTCAGTAGTTGTTCTTCAATCGGTAGCGTGAGAATAATACCAATCAAATTGGGGACGAACAAGAAGATGTTCTCTTCTAGCTCTTGCTGAAGTTTGGCCGGTCCGTGTGCGACGCCATTGCCGTTGGAAAGGTTCTTCGTTTTCGCCATTGTATTTCACTACTGTATCCGTTTATTGTGGAGGAGATGAGAGAAGTTGGTTTGGGAAGATGCGGAGAGTATAGGAGGTTGCTCCGGGGTGTTTGTGCCTTGCTATCAGATGAACCACTCTTCGACTCACTTCTTCCTCGAGTAACACCGTCTGCGGAGAATTTTGGGGGGGTTTGTTTGCGCTATTCCGATCGCACGTGGTATAGTCTCAGATTAGGACCTTGACAGCACACGCGCTCAGCTTCGGAAATGTCGGCGTGATGCAGAGACAAAAAGTTGTAGATAAGGGTACAGTACCGGCTCGCCGTGCGGAACGGATGCGGCGAGGGGAACGGTGGAAGGTGGGACGCGGTTTGATATTGAGAGGAAAGGAAATCGAAACGATTAAACAATCTGATGAAGAGAAAGGAGGATACCGAAAGGATGGGAATTTCAGGCCGTTGTATTACACCAGCAAGTGTAATCCTTAGGATTCTCCATATTGACAGCTTCCATTGCTTCCACCGCTAATTATTGGAGCTCGGGCTGACCCCTGAGTTGGCCGTTGTGGCTTGCCCCTCCCGCACCAGCCACAAATTTGTCTCATTAAGGGGTAAAAGTAGGAATACGTTTAAAAGCGTATTATTATAGTCAAAGTCTTCCTAACTGATTAAGAGAATATGTTGAGTGATAATCTTGACTTTTATGCATCGTTATACAGGTAAGGGAACTTGCGACTGAAACCAGACTACTACCCCTTTTCCATCCAAAGACGATATACCCCATAATGAACAAATCAACGGAGTAGTCGCAACCTCCACCCTGGGTATATACCTTCAAATGACTCCGCAATACAACTACATGGAACATGAGTTAGAACTACCCTAGCAGGACTGAAAACACCTAGAAATGCATACATCTGAGCAACGCTTGATATTCAATATCCCATCTCCCCTTTATCAACGTATATATTTCTTTATTCCCCTCCCCATTCGTTCTTGTTTCCCATATTCCATAATTGCGCCATATTTGGATCCTGAGCTGGGTTTACATTCGCCCAACCGAAATCGTCCATGGTGTAGCCAACCGGATGGACATCCGCAAAATTGTCCCACATCATATCATCCCAGAGTCCGGTGAAATGCGATGGCTGGAACGAATCCCCAATCATACCAGAAGGCATACCCATGGGAGGCCCGGGCATAAGAGGCATTTGAGCCATCGTTCCGGTCGCTAACAGCGCTTCTTCAGTGGGTATGAATCCCGTATTACCCATTCCTAAATTTTGATCTGACTGTGTATCGGAACCTGTCTTTGCATCACTGGCATCTTGATTAGCTTCTCGCTCTGCAGCATTTTTATGGGCCTCAGAAAGTTTGATGATAAAGTCTCGCGATTTCTTTGCCGCGACGGACCATTTGATCATTCGGTCCAGGAATTTGATGGCCGTATCAATTTGTCCCTGCCATTTTTCGACATCATCTGGATTACTCGAATCACAGAATAAACCTACGATAGGTACCATCGTCGCTTGGAACATGAACCAAACTGCATTCCATCCTGATATTAAATCTTCCGTACATTCATTCGAGATATCTTCAATAGTCTTCCCTGCTACGATTCGACATTTCCCTACAGCCATCTTTTCTTCCGAGCTAAGGGTAGAAAAGGGGGTCCTTCGGAGAGCAGCGCTCAGGAGGAATGGTCGATGAAGAACTATCCTAAGATTTTGATATCTCCACTTCATGACCGATCGAGGGATACGAAGGAACTCCGGACATGGTTGATTTGTTGAAAGTATAGTAGGGAGGTCTTCATACCATCTCACAAGCGTTGAATCCAGCTCTTGCACCTCATCCAATTTGGGAAGGGGAGTGGTAGCAAGCCTATCCTGCACTTGTGTACATATCTTACAGAACTCAGTGTTGTGGATTAATGGGAGAATTCGAAGCTGAGACTGGTCCTGTGGACTGATAGGCTGTTCCGGCGGAGGTAATAGGCTGATACGTTCGAGTTGAGACGTCGTTGGGGATATACAAGAATTCGATCCTCGATTAGGGATAGGTACTTTTCCGGGACCCTGAACTGTGACGGCTGGACTCCAGCGGCCTAGTGAAGGCCGACCTGTTGTTGTTGATGCCCAAGCATCTAAACAGAATAAGCTCCACCAAGTCCTTCTCCTCACCTCTGCGTGATCTAATTCTCCTGACTCTTGCGGCATTGAATTCCCATTCCACCCCATCCACACATTTGCTTTCGACGTCGCAGAGTCATTGTATTCCCGATGTAATCCCAAAGCTGTTGCCATGCGTAGTGTCCCACCCATGAGACCATGTGCTTCGTTCGGCCGGTTGAGATAATGCATATAATATCCGCTCATAATCCCCAGTGCTTGAATGACCTCCATATTTCCGCTTCCAAATGATTCCAAGCTGAGATGTTGTCTCGATCGTTGGAAATATATTAGATGGTTGTCATCATTAGAGGTACCGGATGCTAGGGAGCCGAGCGCAAAGATAATGTTGAGTAAAGCTAACCATGGAGAATCCGTCCTGTCCCCTGAAGTGAAAGTATTCCAGACCCTGTCCATATCAACCATTGGAAAGAATTGATGCACCCGTTCGTAGTATGCATTCAGGAGCTCCCGTCCTTCCTCCAGAGATGGTAATGCAAGGGGATCATCGTCTACCTGGGGGGGTGGAGAGTTGGCGCGACTAGGTTGTGCTGTCTCAAACTGTTCATGGTAAATATACGGCTTTGCCACAGGCGCGGCTTTGACGATGACTTTTAACGCTGTAGTAATAGATGATATCCCCACGTAGGACGCCAATCGATCTACTGACATGGAAAGACCATTGACATCATCTGAGATGTTTTGGATCTTGTCTTGATACCGTCTGACCTCGTCCCACTCGGGATTTTGGTCCGGAGCCTGTTCTAAAGCTTCGAGACTGGTCTCAGTCCCTTCCGAGTTCGGAGACGTCGTCTGTACAGGTTGCGCTCCCGTTGTACTGGACGGGGATGTAGCAGCTGGAGCAGAAAGAGCAAGGTTCAATAACTCCTCACGAGGCAATGAGACAAGTGTCTCTAAACCCTTTCCGGGAAACAGACGTTGAAGGACAGTATCCCGCTGTTCGATGTTTCCTTGTAGTTTATCTACTAATCTGGAATATAATATTAGAATATGCCGTTCTAGGGGCAGCAGATGGGAACACGTACTTGCGGGAAGGAACTACGCGCTGAGCTGGTTTCGAGTAACTGCAGGCTTCTGGATGTTGATACCACTGGCACTGGCCACAAGGTTGTGTTCCGTCACAACGGATTTTTCGTCTTCTACATTCAACACACGCATTACTTGTGGATATCCGTCTCGATCCACTAGCTCTTGCAGGTTTTGCACCACCATCGCTACCAGTTTGATCTGGCGATCTCAAAGCAACAGAACTTTGAAATGTATGGAACATGTCCCTAGAACGTCTCTTTTGGGCGGTGAAAGGGTTACGTAGGGGAGGTTCGTTCCTAATTCGGCGCCAGAGTCATACTAGGGCTGTAAATTGACCTGGAACTATCAAAATCCTGCAAGATCCGACAGATAAGTTTCTAAATAACCTGGTTTACACCTTGGAAACCTTTTTAAGAAAATTGGTCGGACGAGAGGAGTTGAAGCGATCAGAGCAAGTATAGAGCAATCTAGGTTACTGGGACTGGCCATTTTTTAGTATCGGCAGCTGATCTGGTGGGCGCTGGCGACGTTAATTCAGGGCTTGACGCCTCCCATAGACGTGCTTGGTAGATCCTTAGATCCTCCGCAAAGTGTCAAAGCCTTCTGAATATCGACCTGGGGTTGTGCTAGTTGCGGGAGCGCTCTGTTCCTCTCCTGCTCAGTACCACTGCGAATTCCCCCTAGCGGGCTCATTTCTGAATGTTTTCCATAAGCTCACCCCGCAATTTTATCAAGATGCTAGTGCAGTAACGGAGGGAGGTACAGTACCAGGTTTCCCGGAACCTTGTGCCTTACCGGCCATAGGTCTGCAGACGATTTGTCCTAGTTCGCGGGTGTCCCCCCTATATATGCCTCTATTAAGGCCTCACGAAAGCTCATCGACGCACCAGATTTGACTGTCTGGCCAGAATTTCCAGGGCCCGGATAGAATCCAACGGCCATCACCATCGTTGACCATTCGCCGTCTTGGCTGAATGAAAAAAAAAAAATGCATGGTCATGCCATCGTCCCTCGACAACAGTGAACTCTCGTAACATTTCCCATGCAGTACTCTGCTTCTCATGCCGCTTCGGCCCAACCAAAAGGCCAGCTGGGATAGAATTGCGGACTTTATGTGCCAGGCGACCAATAGGGCCCTCGAAGACAGAAATTATAGGAAAATGAAAAGGCCACAGAGGCGGTAACAGTACCGTACCCGTGCCGTTTGGCATGAAGATCATCTTTCCAGAACCTAATAGGAATTGTTCGAGAAACGGCCTTGAAGACTAGTCTGGCAGCCAGTAACAAAGCACTATAGACGACAGCGTTGCGCTGCATCTCTTCCATTTGAAACCTAACTTACTGCTACATGCGCACAGTGATTGGCAGTAATCATGCAATAATGATAATCGCCGTTCTTATAGAACTGCTGGCACGCCACTTGCATGCAGGCGACGCAGAATTCAAAAGAGACGAAGTGTATGTAGTAGGACCAGGTTTAATTCTTGTGTTAGATTGTTTAGCAGAAAAGGTGCACATGACGGTTCTTGACCGCAATTCTCATTGATGCATTCCGATATTCTGATATATGCCATCCGATGCTTTCGTGTATGAGGTGGAAGATGAGAGGAGTCGCTCCAACGTTTGAGAACGGAGCATGACCAGGCCCAGACTGCCCATGATCCAATCCCACTTCTCACTATGCCTCAGCAGAGTAATATTAATATCGACCAAAATGAGGAAAGAGTATGACAGTTAATATAAGATTTCAATTTCGAGTGAAATCGGGGTCAATCAGCCTGGGCAAAATGCGTTGCTAGCAAAGTGAAATGGTGGTGGCCATGCCCGTTCCGGGCTATAACGCCTTCACATATACCCGCGGGCCCCTCCATATTGCTATCCCTGCATTATCACAATCCTCACGACGTATACATCATCTCAGTGCTAATTCTCGTAGCCTACGGCATACTCTGGGGTCCTGCTGGATTCCCTTGCACACCATTGTCAGGCCCTCACCACCTCTCTCACGCCTAGAGAAGTACCTCCCCGGATTGTGTACTTCGGATAGACCCGCTCATAGATCCACGTGGCTGGCCGTTCATCATTCTTACTCCCCCTAAGACTTCCCAAGGTATGTCCATCGCAACGGTGAGTCGTTGGACCCAAGGCCTCGTACGGTAAGAATTTGTTCGTCGCCAGGTACAACATCAATAGCGCTGTCGTTAACCAATACTCCGGCTCGCTCTTCGAAAACTAAGCCTTTCGTTGGCTTTTTGGCATTAACCACAATTTCATCGCCTTTGGCAATAACCTCTACGCCGCGATCCTCAAAACTAAGATATTTGAGCGGTTGCGGCCAATCGACATCTCTTGATACTATTTGCCCATCTACCCAAATTCTGGCGGCTAGGACGTGTGGTTCTTCCTTAATATTGTCAATTGTCCCTGATAAAACGTTGGTGGTACCGTTTGCCACAATGGTGATATCCTGCTTGGTAATTGCCTCCTTGATATCTTGCCCCGTGGCTATGGAGATGAAGCGGAGCTCCACAGTCGCAGTCTCCTCTGTTGTCTTGCTGCTTGATACCCACAGTTCGAAATCGCTCGTCTTAGCCGGTCGCGCATGAGTGACACTCCAGTCGTGATGTGCTCGCTTTACAGCTACAGCAACAGGAGCTAAGACTCTCCGCATAGTGTAGTATGCAGGCTTCTTGCGTTGGAAGTAATCTACAATCGACCAAGAGGTGACTGGCCAGCAGTCATTCAGCTGCCAAACTAATGCGCCTCCACAAAACCTTTTCTGACCCCACTGACGCCGCCATCCCCGGTACCCGAACATGAGTGCTTCTGCTTGAGATAATTGGGTGAGGTGAATGAAACCCTATTTCGACAAGGTTAATCATAATACGGCATTTATAGGATCAGTGTAGGCACGCACCTCCAAGTCTGTAGTTGTTCTAAAGTTTTCAACTAGATAGGTAGCGATCCTCCGTTCATGACCATCTGCTTTGTTGTGGAAGTCAATGACATGTGATTGTGGGTAAAGCTGGGACTCGTCTGTGCAGAAATATTTGATGGTGTCAATGTGAGGAAAAGCTTCCATGCCGAATTCGCTGTTAAATCGACCACCGAGAGTATCGAAGATTTGGTACTTTTCTTGTGTGCCATGCCAAACTATTCATCGTCAGCTGTCTTTCCCCGCATATGCAGATGGTGATGCTGCTCTCGCCTATACGCACCGTTCCATTGATGCATATCCCCAACTGTGGTGTTGCTGGTCTTGAGGCCATCTCCCCATGGGCTACCCGGATGATATGGGATATGCGGGCTTTCTTGTTGAACTATTTCAGGCAGGACCTATATCAATCCAATGAGATGTGTTCATGTTGATGTGGACTGGGGAGTGAGTTGCGCGTTACCTTCTCGTAATAGTACCTTGCCGGGAAATCAGTCTTCAGCCAGTTCTCGGGGTTCTTGTCCTCGTAATCGTATGTCAGGCCAAACTGTTCTTGGACTTGATAATCCTCGTTGTTGCCTGCGTATATGACTATAGAAGGATGATGGCGGAGTCTTCGGACATTTGCAACGCATTCCTTCTTCACCGACTCAACGACTTCCGGAAAAGCTGGATAGTTTCCACAACCGAACATGAAATCCTGCCATACCAGAACACCAAGCTCGTCGCAGAGATTATAGAACACATCCTCTTCCCATATGCCACCTCCCCAGACTCTAGAACGTGTGGCATTAGCAACTGGTTGTATGAATATATCTTGGTATAATCAATCCTGATATAATATGCCACGTACCTGATCATGACTTGATAGCCGTCCACCATCATTTGGACCCACTTACGATACCTTTCTTCGGTAACTCGAGTTGTGAAATTGTCCGCAGGAATCCAGTCGGAGCCACCGCAGAACACATCGACACCATTGATCCTAAAGAAAAACGTTTTACCAATGTCATCAGGTTGTTGCACTAGCTCACTCTTGCGGAATCCGATCTTGGTAGTTGTAGTATGGAGATCCAGATCTCTAGATGACAATGTGGCTCTCACTTCGTATAATGGCTGAGCGCCATATCCATGCGGATACCAAAGTCTGGGCTCACTGACGTAGAATTCTACTTTAGCAACACCGTTACTATCGACATCTGCCTCGCCTTTGAACACGACACTGTCATGAAGCTGAGCAGTGAAAGAGACCTTGTTGCCCGCTTTTCCTTCGATATGTGCAGTGATGGTACCACTGGCAGACTTGAAAGAAGGGTCAAGGTCGTAATCAATTCTTAGGTCCGCGATCTTAGCCTGGTAAGTCTCTAACCGCACTGCTCTCCATGGTCCACATGTATTCAAAATAGGGCCCCAGTCCCAGCCCCTGGACGATAGTCAGTATCTAAACACCAAGCTATAGGCAATGCGACCCTGTACCAGTGATACTGCGCTTTGCGGACAGCCAAGCGCCCCATGTCACCGTTGAAGCCAACCCACTTATGCTCTGGATGAGCTGCTTTGATCTCTCGAGCTCGAACCATTGCTGAGGCGAAGTCAATTTCCAGTGTACCCTCCTTGCCGTCTCGCACCTTTTCCGTGATGTCGACACGGTGAGGTACGAACTGGTTGTCGCTAGTCAAGATGATTTCGCCATCCAGTTTGACAGTTGCGAAGGTGTCCAAACCATCGAATGCTAGTACAGTGGTACTCTCAGGTCCAGAACTCACTGCGGGAAGCTTGACCTTGTAGGTCCAATCTGTCTCCCCAACCCATTCGACATCTAGTTCGTTGAACCCTATGAAGGGATCTAAAATCCTGAACGATATCAAGGGTCAGTGTTTAGATTTCTGAACTCTGCTAGCATACAATAACAAGACGTACTTTTCATGATCAAGAAGGTCTAAATGAACATTTGTTGGGACGCGGGCGACCGAAAGCCATGCATCTTCAGACGATTCGTTCTTCTGTTTGAAGAACCAGCCATCGGTCAAGTCGGTTACAGATAAAGCTGAAGCCATGGAGAGAATACTGAAAGGACGTGGTCACTCGCTGATCATCCGGGTTGAATATAAAGAGCGAGCGGCATTTTTATGACTGTCATCAGCGTGGAGTCTAAACATGCTACTGTTAGTACGGTTTGGTCGCGGTACAGGTAATCCCTTTTACCAGGCGGAGACGAACCAAGCGTATCACGGAACATGACTGTTCAACCTCAGTGGTCCATAGAACGTGGACCATAGCCGCATCTTTAGACACGGAATTGGACGATCCGTCATCAGAAGAAGGTCAAGTTGATCCACCAAAAATTGTTTGCGGGGATGAGACTATTCGGAAGAATTATTCTAGCCGGGAAGATGTCACTAAACCGCCACATCTAGAAGATGCACCGTGGATACCAAGAGTCAATGGTATCGTTAGGTCCATTACTCTCAGAACAACTGTGTACCGAACTGAAAGGGATGGAGTGCTGAGTGCTGAACGGGATATGTCCTCCGTGACTGATTCTGTGATGGCCCAAGGCAGCTCATGTTATCGCGTTTTATTAGTGCTAGAATCAAGCTGCAGGCGGATCTCCACCGGGATTAACCAGCACCTGCAGCGCGCGACTCGGTTGTTGAGAAATACTCGGTACTGAAGAAAATATCACTGGACTTTCTTACTCCAACGCCGCGTCTTCCGAGCTTGAAAGAATTACTGAAGCCATTCGTTGTTTGTTGATGATTTTCCGTGTGTTCCTGCTTATCCTCACTCCTCAATATACCCTTGTAACGTCAATTTCAAGCATCTGTGATCCTTGAGCTCCGAAACGATCACGAGGCCGTCATGATGAAGCTGTGTAAACTAGATAGGATTATGGTAAAACAGCTTGTATCACTATATAGAAATTCCCTTTACGGACACGCCTCAGGGCCAGCAAGCCTCATCTCCTCTGATTTGACGTAGAGAGATCGACGGACCGCAAGATCGCACAAAGTGTGGGGAAGTTTCAGCGTGGGGTGTTAGAGGGGGTTTACCTGTTGCCTACCTATATACTGTAGTATTATGCTTCTACACAAATCGCGTGATGTTAAGCAACTTAGCAATCTCAGGTGAGGAGGTCCCTTACACATTCAGCCTAAGTCCGGAACATGGCGATGACGATGAGCCAAGTCTAGAATATCAGTTATCCTACACTGTATGGCGACGGGAAAGCTTCAGACTGGATCGAGGTGAGGATAAGGTTGCAGAATCACACAGCTCCAGAATATCCATGTCGATCTTGTACCGACACCGCCTTGACCTCTACGCAGGGCTTCCTGCACCGGTTGACTCGTTGTCGTTCCCGTGTCCGAGAATGGTCCTAATTCGTTACCCTGACATTTAAGCTCCTGTCGCCTCTCCACATCCACCTCCTCGCTGGTAAGTTTAGAATGCCGGGTCGTCGCCTGAGGACTTCATGCAAGCCGCTGGCAGCAGCTTCCTCGGTCGGAAGCATCATTCGCCATAAGAACCGGATTGAAGAAGATCGTCCGGGTCGCCTGCTTACATTTAGATTATACGGAGCGTTCGCTTCCGCAGTTGAAGGTGTGAATATGGGTAATACACCTAAGGTCATTCGAACCGTTGCGTCAACTGCCTACTGCCTACTGCCTACTGCCTACTGCTACATGTAAGCTCTGGGGATACATTATTTGCTGAGCGAAGATCAAGGAACCTAGCTGTATATTAATTATGGGATTGTATGTCATAGGCTGGTACATCGCTCATGCAATCATAACTGCGACATCGAACATTTCTCCCGTTTCGGGGAAGCAGGTGGGGTATAGAACATCCAACCAGAACGACGCGAAGAGAACTGTTGTACAAAGAAGCAACCCAAGAATCTATCCCCTAGTCGCTTTGCGGACGATCGAAGGTCTAGTTGCGGCACCTCTAGGGGTGCTTGACCGTCGAGTCCGGCGTTTCTGGTCTACATGACCATTTTCTGCGAGTTCCCGCAACCGCTCTCTTTCCGACGCAAGAATGTTAGTTGACCGGCCACCTGGACAGAAGACGACCTGGAACCCAGCTCCAGAAGGAATGATGAAAGTCGAGGTTTGGTCATCGAAAGCTGCTCGAATAAATTAATACCGGACATCGTAGGTATAATAGACGTGTCCACGTGAGACACTTACCGTAGCTATACGCATCAGGGCATACCCTCTTTGCAGCTCTTGAATAGTCACTAGGTGAACATGTACCCGGTGAATCATGATCCCCGGTGCAGCAGTCTTCCGCCTTGTTCCACTTCGCACATGCAGAGTAACAGGGATCAAAAGCCGGCCTTTGTATGTTGTCGTCCGGGTAGGGATAGACACCATCCCCTGGTTTAGTCGGAGGACTCACCTGTAAGTCCCATGGACACCATCGAGAAACGTCATTATTGTCCACTTCACTTTCGAATGGTAGTGGGAAGGAGCTGTTTGTGCCTAGGAACATCTGTGAATCTCCCCCATACGGAGAAAAGTCTCGATCTGAGAGATGGCCCGCAGTAGCAACACAGGAAGGACTTGTGAGATTGGGAGGAATGTCGTCCAGGCTAGAATTACCTAAAGGTTGTAGAACGATTGCCATTGGAAGATTGTAACCATCCACCAGGGAAATATCATAGTAGGTTTGGCCATCACCTGCATCTAGAGTAAACTCGGCGAGAGACACCGGTGTGTTACCCTGCGAATGTCAGATATTGTTCTAGATTGCGGAGTCAAGGACAGCGGGTGGTATGCATACCGTAACCTCGCATTCTAGGGCACCACCGCAGTCTCCTGTATCACAGGCAGTATTACCGCCCCTGTTTCTGGAGCCACTATTGCTGAAGCTACAATTGGTCCTACCCCAAATACGTCCTTGCCAATTCTCAGAAACATATTGTGTGTTGTTTTCTCCCGGTTTAAGTTCGAAGCCAGTGCTCCCTGGTCCGTTCCCATTTTGCGTAGTGATGCCTGGCCATATCGTATCTGTACACATGTTCGTGACTATAAGCGGAGTTTCATCCTCCCGCTTTCCGATCTTCCTTGGAGGTTTAAGCTTCATATGATGTACTGCATCTGTGAGGGGGAGTAGTGATGAGACCAGTATGCAAGCGCCGATGATGGCGGAGCGTGATCGAAGGGGCTTCCGTTTAGCATGTCGCCGGCTACTTGGACAGTTCAACATGATGTGTTATGCTAAATTGCAAGCTCTGCTAAGCGTCAGCCGTAGGGATGCCTAGAATGGAATTCGGGACTGAAGGAGCACTCAGTAGAGCTCCAGATTCAGCAGAAGGATAATAATGAGAAAGGAGGATATTCAGGGTAATGAAGATGAATGAAAAGAAACTAAGAGAGAAGACGTCCAGCGTCGTGATGCTAAGGTACTACAGCTAGATATCCATAGAAGCTTAGAAAACAGGAAAGAAGGAGCCGATCAATAAAGGTAATCAAATTAGGTTGTCGTGCAGAGGGAAAGTCCTTGCTGTCCTGGCGGCACGCGTGTGACGCGCGCCAAGCACTGAAATCGACTTGTAAACCGACTTCGCTTCGGACCGAGCATCGGATGAGGTGCCGTAGAACTACTGTAGGGACCGGACTTAGTTTGCCAAGGTTAAGCCACGATTCAAGTCCGATACCTTTACTCCTCCTTGCACTACACTTCAACTCTCACGGTTTACAGATACCCCTTATTAAGCTTCCACTCAGGCCTTCAGCAAAAAGGTACTTTCACGTGGGCTTTACAGCATTTTTAGCTATATCTTGAGTTACACACAGGTGGTTCGCCCCCGCTCATCCTACCCCAAGTATCAAATCTAGTTGAAATAGCAGACTTCGCTTCCCTTATTGTAACTGATCACGAGATATCTGTAAAAGACCGGTATACGGAATAAACGACTTTACAATGAATTCACTTGATGCAGATGCTCTTGCTGAGCGACTCAAGGGGGAAATGCGGGATTACTGGCTGCATATCGAAGCAGACTCCCCCCTGGAGAAGTACCCAGGTATGGTCTTCCTTTGAGGTACAGTGCACTTGGACCTTTGAACCTGATGTAATCTAGCGAAACATCACGCTCAAAGAGTAGCTGAGCGATTGAATGTTGACAACGGCTTAATATACCTACCTGGTATGCCAACTATTCTGCTACCAGATAGCGATCAACCTCAGCCATTTAGGCAGCTCCGATACTTCTACTATTTGAGCGGGTACATATGAGCGCTTTTCGAACCTATCACTTAAGTACTAACTTCTTTATAGCGTAAACGAGCCTGACTGTCATATCACATATGATATCTCTCGGGATATCCTAACCCTATGGATTCCAGAAATCACCCCCAGACAAGTGATCTGGTTCGGTCGCGGTTCCACTATAGCTGAAGCATTCGAAAAGTATGATGTTGACGATGTCGGTTATTCATCCGAAGTTGACCAATTCTTGGGGGACTGGTTGAAAGAATCCACAGGCAAGATTTATACATTGCACCAGTACTGTCAAACGTCTAGCAGACATGATTCCACATCTCTAAAGCCTGCGATGGACGCATGTCGCGTTATCAAGACTCCTGATGAAATTAATCTTATCAAACGTGCTAACGAAATCACTGCTCATGCTCACAAGGCTGTGTTATCAAACATATCATCATTCAGGAATGAAACCGAGGTCGAAGCAGTATTTCTTGACGCCTGCATATCCGAGGGCGCGAAGCACCAAGCGTACAAAATCATCGCCGCGTCTGGGGAGAATGCAAGCACCTTGCACTACGTTAAGAACGATGAACCCTTAGAGGGTCGTCAATTGATGTGTCTAGATGCAGGTTGCGAATGGCATTGTTACGCGAGTGATGTTACAAGAACTTTTCCATTCTCCGATTCATGGCCGTCCGCTGAGGGGAAGAACATATATGACCTGGTCTCAGAAATCCAACGTGTGTGCATTGCTAATCTCAAGCCCGGGGTGCGATTCTTCGATGTGCATATTCTAGCTCATCGAAAAGTCATCAGTGGATTGAAACAACTAGGTATCTTTCATAATGGTACGGATCTCGAAATATTCATGGCTGGAACTTCTTTGGCCTTTTTCCCGCATGGCCTCGGGCATCATGTTGGTCTTGAGGTACATGATGTATCTGATGTTCCGCTTATGGCAATGGATGTGCAATGCGGTATACCGGTTTACAAGCCAGATATGTGCAAATCCCCGGTCCATCCAAGTAGTGGTGCTCTTAGAGAAGGTATGGTGGTAACCGTTGAGCCGGGCATGTAAGTCTTCCAATTTTCCACATACTTTTAAGTGATGAACTAACCATACAGATACTTTTCTCGCTATGCGTTGAGCACGGTTTATCTCCCGTCTCCAATTCATTCAAAATACATCAATAAGGATGTGTTGGTGAAGTATCTACCTGTCGGGGGTGTTCGTATTGAGGATGACATTTTAATCACTGCCAATGGCCATGAAAACCTTACAACTGCTCCTAAGGGTGATGAAATGCTGCAGATTATCAGAAGTGGGATGAAAAATGGTTTTAATGGAAAAGAACGAGTTATGGCCTCCGGAAACCGTCCTAGACGGTCCATTCCGGACTTTGAGCTCTTACCTCATCCTACAAACCAACAGAGCAGGACTTTTTCGCAGATCTTTAATCTTCCACAGTAACGCCCGTTGCTCGCGTTGTCCCATCTCCTCATAGGATTCCGCCTAAATTACCTACGTATCGCCGAAATCTTACGCCCGTGGTTTCAGCATTGGATTCGGGTTTTGCCCGGGGAAAATGTCTCTACATGACGCCATCAAATATGGGAAATAATAAATGCCCCGATAAAGAATCGCCATATTCCTCGATTACCAGTAAATTTGATTTGTTACAGCTCTCAGAAACAGTATCTGACTTTGATGAGAATTGTTATCAGTACCCGCAGCAAACTGTCGAGACTTTCAGCTGTTCTGGTAGTCTCTTCAAGTCACGAAATTTTCAGGAAGCTCCTTTCTATCCATCATCTATTTCAAGGTGTAGTGGAAGTCGCGCTAACACTAATACAGATACCAGTACTGTAGAACCACAATCAGACGGGGTCTCAGAGATAGTGGACCCGGTTATCCGGTGTCCGGGAAGTTGGAATGAGGAGCTCATTGCTACCAACCATTGTGGACCGAACAAGTTTGTCTTCAGGGAAGGGTGCTCTCAAGAAATTCCCGGCAGGAACAGTCGGTTTTACGAGTAGAAGATCCAGCCCGCATCCCCTCTTTAATGAATCTTGAAAACGAATACACCCAGGATGCCATCCCGATTATATCCAGCGAAGACCGAATCATAGATTAGAGGAGCCACTGCATTTTCGGCTTACGTGTCGTCCGTTGGGGAGCTGCACGCGGAGTTAGCGGGTTTGCTCTTATTTCGGTTTACGTTATACCATTCGCTGTAATGATTTGCATATGGGATAGGAATTGGTGTAATGTAGTATATCTTCGTAGTATAGCATTTTAGAACTCTTTAGGTCGGATAGATTTGTAAATATGAAAGTTGGTGTTTTCTCGGAACAAAAGCCTAGTGAACCTTGATGGAACAAAATTTCTGCACGTCTTTAATTACAAACTGTTCTCTCAATCCGACCTCCTTTAATGATATAGTGCTTAGTCTAATTGAGGATAGAACTTCCCCCGCCACTATTCAACATCTGCAAGCTAACCGAATTTGCTCCTTATTTTTTTTTATCTAAATGATGCATGAAATTGTCACTTTACAATTCGGACCGCAGAGTAATTATCTTGGTACCCATTTCTGGAACACTCAGGTATGAAGACGGTTTTGTTCGCTCCTCTCTGAGGCCTTGCAATGAGGCTTATTCCCATCATTTCCATTTTGAAATTATCTTCCGCATACTCTATCTTCATAGCTTCCACCAGCTAGACTATCCCGTAGCTATTTTCGAAATGAAGGATTCAGAGCTCTAATAAAATATAGGATTCCTATTTTACATATGCGAACCAACTAGAGTCTCCCGTCAACCATGACATTCATTTCCAGCCCGGGATCGGCGCTGATGGATCAGAAACATTCACGCCGAGAACCGTAATCTATGATATCAAGACATCTTTTGGAAGTCTGAGGAGAGAAAATGCGCTTTACGAACTGCAGGAAGAAGAATCTAGCAGAGCTGGTCCAGCAAGAGAAGTATGGTATGTGCTTTTTTGAGTATCTAGATCATATTACCGGCACCGTGAATTTTCCTTTGCTGTTCGAGTTTCTATACCTGTCTGTATATTGAAGGAGTTATAATATTAAGGGAGATAAAATCTGAGGTTATGTAGGAACGGTCCAACGACAATACAGACACTCCCGTCCGTCCCATTGAACGCCTATCAGGCACACATTGACTCTGGCCTCCTTTCTCCACCACCAACTCTCACTACTTCTTCGGTCCGTTTTTGGTCTGATTACACTCACCTTTTCTACCATCCGCGTTCGCTGGTTCCTCTCACGCTTCTTCAGCCCCAGATAACTTCCCACAGTTCGACTGAGCCCGTAGTTGACCCGTTTGAAACGTGGGATGCGGGTCTAGATCTCTTCAAGCATCTCAACCAAGATGAAGATATACTGGACCGTGACCTACGCCCTTTCATCGAGGAAGCAGATGCTCTCCAAGCAGTGCAAATCCTCTCGCAGCCACAGGACGGCTGGGGTGCCTTCGCATCGCAATATGTAGAGCGAGTGCGGGATGAGGTTGGCAAGGTGGGAATCTGGATCTGGGGTCTCGAATTCGAAGCTGCAGCGACTCGGGAGACGCGTGTCCAGCAGCTTGCTAATAAAGCACGATCTCTTATCGAGTTCACAACACATGCCAACGTATACATCCCGCTATCATCGCACGCTACCTCCAGATCACCGCATTATCTGGACTTGAATAGGAGCTCGAGATGGCACACCGCTGCCCTCCAGGCCACAGCTCTCGAGACAGCTACACTTCCTTCTCATCTACACTCGACGGATGATAGTACGCGTGGACGATTAGATGATCTCGAACTTACCTTCACTAACAATGGCACCCGGAAGATCGGCGCGGTATCCCTGAGCGTCTCCAACGCTTCTTCTCTCGAGGCCCGGAACCCGAGCACGAACGGCCACACCGGAGGACCTCGTGACCCACGCACTCGGAATGGTGTCGACGAGCTTCTAGCACCGCACGAAGTAACAGACCTCGACATATCGCTCCTCGGCCTCGAAGTACCGACGCTGGGTAGGCGACGCAGAGGAAGTTCTTATATCTTCGGCGCTGCCGAGGTTTTCCGAGGCGCATGGCACTCGGTCTATCAGCGCGAATATGATAATCTCGGAGTTCGGGAGCGGCACAGCACTGGACCAACGATCCAGCGGTACCATTCCTCTTTGCTTTTCCCACAGCTGACGAGCTTCCCTCGCATCTTCGACCTAGGGCGGAGAGAAGAGCAGTACGCGGTGAAAACGTCTGTGGCAGCGTCGTCAACAGTTTCAGAAAGAATACGGGACTTGAATGCGTTGGTGGGAAGGATTGTTGGGGTGGAAGAGAGGGAGGCAATGGGCGAAAGTTTAGGAAGGCTTGCGGAGGAGTACGTGGAGGGGTGGGAAGGGAGTGACGGAAGTGAGGATGATGATATATAGGGATATTTTGCATTTGAATCATTTCATTCCTGATAGAACTATGAACCAGTTCAGACGGTAGTAATAATTCGTGAGTCCCGAAGAATGGAACGAATAGAGAACTCAGCGCCCTTAATGGAAGCTAATTGAATAGTAGCGAGCAACAATGCTGTAACTGTGCCGAAGAGGTAGTTGCATCGCTGCTCTTTACATACACCGTTTCATTCTGTTGTTGATGAGCGTATCCCCAGAATAGTAACCGCTTACTAACAAAATTCCCTTGGTAAGCTTCTTTATTGCGGCTCTAATAACTTTCCCGGAATTAGAGTATTCATCGAGGATCTAGACATTTAATCCCATGGTCAAAGCTTGAAACTCTGGTAATTAGTGCTGATGTTTGAAAAGGCTCGACATGACCGCGCCGCCGCAAGGCCATTACAAGATACCCCCTCGTGCCCCTTAGTAGTTCGACTAATGGACAGCTATGTCTGAGATAACATAATCCTCACTGGACGTTTGATAGGAAACTTCTTTGAATGTACATTGTCCTACAAAATTAAGAATAAACGGTGCAGAAGATGAGTCTTAAGATCAGAACGGTGTTGCATACTAGGAAAGTGAATCATATTTACTGATTATTTGTTCGCAAGGAGAGTACCGAATGTCAATCATCATCTATAGATGTTGAAGCCGTTACTGTACTGTATCAAGAGACGTCGAAAAAGAGTTGCAGAGATTTGATTGTTGTTGCTGGTTTCTTGGCTCGAGTTTGGTAAGCGCGCTTTTCGAAGGTATATTTTTAGGATGGAAGCGCCACGACTCCCAATTCTCAACCTCAACCTCATCCTCCTTCTTCTCTCTAACACTGCCAGGTAGCAAACGGCGTAGTCACCGTCTCTTTGTTACCAACCAAAACCGAACCAGGAACAACAGTGTTTAGAACTTGTAACCATCGGAAGAGTCAAAGCCGACGGTACCTCTGCACCCGTGAAACAGTACATCCAATCAAAGATTTGATGTTTCAACTCCTTATGGCTGTGCTGCTCAGACGAGATCCCGTCTGATTGGACATCGTGAAAACAAGCATAAATTAAGCATATCCTGCAGGTACAGTAATTCTGAGCACTCATACTATTCCTGGGAGTGACTGAGATTTCTTTATAATCAAATCTTAGCCTGCCATGTCAGCTCCTTGTGCGGCAGGAGCCCCATAGACCATATCCAAGAGCATTCACCGCGCCTCAAAACGGACGGTACGGTTCCGACCACGAGTGAGTAAGATATAATGGTCTCTTTTCTGCTACAGTATTGTTATTTGTACAGTAATCGTTTCTGCTTTCCTTTCTTTGGTACATCCATCTCCTGTTCATTATCACACCCTCGTTCAGAGAAGTACATAACAGAGTCTAATCCAAGATTATTGTTTTATTTTGCTGCAATGAGATTCTCTATATCCGTCATTATCGGCGGACTCCTTTCTATCGCATCTGCAGAAAGGACTGTTACTAAGACTATATATGTTACCGGGCCCCCTCCTACAGGCTCTAACCCTACGCCAGTTGCACATAATGTCCAACATGGCGCCGTTGTGACTCCCCCGACTGGACCTCATTCCTCACATTGGACGAACGATGGGACAGTCACTTCTGTCCGAGTGAATATCAAACATGACTCAACTTATCTCCCGTCTCCAGGAACATATACCGACCCATATAGGCCCAACCACAGCATTAGTATGAATGCAGCGGAGTGGTCTTCTAAAAGAGGCTGGACTACGGTAAGAATCTTTGCTAATTGATACTGTCTCTCTCAGACTAACGTTGCATATACAGCTCTCAAAATCATACCAGACAGTGTACGCCTTCACTGCAGGAGGAGCTGCCACTCACACTGGTGTCGAAGCAATCTATCAGGGTGTTCATTTTATTTCTGTCCACATCGTTGTCATCGTCGAGGTATCACCTGATACATACTCCGTAAAATCGACTGTGTCGGGTACTCCAGTCTTCACCCCACACTACCAGACCACATACCCAGCCTCTGACCAGACTGGTGACGAGCGTCCTGCAGCTGCAACCCATACCGTACAGTTGCGTGCTGACAATGGTGTTGTTCGTTTCGTTCCTGATCATATTAATGGCGCCGAGGTCGACGATGTAGTCAACTTTGTCTTTCTCGTCCGTGAGCACTCTGCAACACAATCGACGTTCGAAACCCCTTGCACCCCTCTAGACGAAGGTTTCGACTCCGGCCTCGTTTCCAACACAGGTAACATCACCTCCCCAGAATTCACCCAATCCTTCACCGTCGCCAGCGTCGAGAAACCCCTCTGGTTCTACTGCAAGCAGAAACAGGCCAACCACTGCGGCCAAGGTATGGTCTTCGGCATCAACCCGGGCAACTTGATGGGTCAATTCATCAACAACGCCAAAGTGCAGAACGGCGCCCTCGTCACCCTTCCTCCCCCAGCAGCCACCCCTACAACGGCAGCTACCAGCACTTGCTGCTCCGCCACCGCTACACAAACAGTCACGGTATCCGGCGGCCTCGCCAACGGCGTCAACACCCTTCAGTTCTCTCCACCCTTCCTGAGACACGCCAAAAAGAATACCCACATTAAATTCGACTTCCGCCGGCTAAACCACACCCTGACCGAGTCAACCCTGCACAACCCCTGCAAAGCAAAGGCCGAAGGCTTCGACAGCGGCTTCAATTTCTTCAACGAGAACGACGTCCCCGGCTCCAAGCTGCTGGATTTCCTCGTCAATACTGAGGACGACGTGCCGAGATGGTTTTATTGCAGGCAGGCAAATGGCACGCCTAATGGACACTGTAGTAATGGGATGGTGTTTGCGTTTAATGTCAATGAGGAGGAGTTTGAGGAATTTCAGCGGAATGCGAATGCGACGTTGGAGGATGTGCCGGCGGCGAGGAGCAAGAGGGGGTATGCGAGGTTTTATGAGGCGTGAGAGCTGTACATTTTCGTTGGTTCAATTGATATCTGTCGAAGAGCATGTGCGGTGCAAATAATGTGTGTATTTAGGGTGTTGGAAAACTTCATTCGTGATGTTTTGGCGTTCCGGTCTTTAGTTCTGCGTTTGAACGTTCTATCTCGATTTGCAATAAATGATTATCTTTCTGGGTTCCATTTATACAGTACGAGTAGAGATAGGGTTGTAGACTCCCACGTTCAATGCTTCCGGTATCGTTACTGCGAAATGAAAAGTTTGATTCGAAGGAATTTGATAACTATCAGTCCTAGACTAGTGACATATTGCTAGCAACACATATTACAAAGAATGGACAATCGAGGCTCTGAAATCGGTAGCTTATATTAGCTTCTCCAAAATCCTCTTCATAATCATCTACGATGGCGCAGTAATAAGATTCCCAATCTGAACTCCCTTTTCCAGGCCTTTGGTACTCTCCTGCAACCCTCAATTAGGGGTTCCTTCCTCGGTAGCGGTTTGATTACTTCCGACCCTCCTTAAAAGCTGTCTGACGGCTCGATTAAAAGCTATTGTAGTGACCAAAAGTATTCAGCCGTCTCAATCAAAGAACAAGATCATCTTCAGGGGGTTCCTTTTCGTCCTAGTGGGTTTCATTAGGGGTAGTACGTAATAGAAGCATTTTATAGATTGGAATGCGCATAATCTTGAGCTTCAATTTCTTCATCCCATGAGCTGTAATTGATCGTCCGGTGGCCACCTCGTCTGGGCAAAGCTCAAACATCGTTTAATGCTCTGCAAGTACTTCCGGGTCACCTCATCGCTCATGATATGTGCAGCATTCTTATCGCTCTCATGGAGTTTCTCGCGAGCAGAACGTTCGTGGATACCAACCATAGTAACACCAATAGGCCATGCTGCTTTTCCAATACTAAGCGTCAGATACCCATCGTTGGCATCCACATATCTTCTCTCCTGACTTGCCCTGACAATCTCTACAACGGGATCCAAGATCCCATCATCCAGCTCCCCTTTCTCCAATTTCCTGAAGAATGGTATCATATTATCTCTCGCTTGTACCATAGCATTGAATGCGGCCTTGCCCTGAAAACTTGTCTTCACATCATCCAGTCGTCTGGCCATTGCGATGGCCCACTCTCTGAACACCATATCAAAATAACTTGCGAGCTGCCTAAAGAGAAACTTCCTTCCCTCCGCATCTTTAGGTACCTTGGTAGGGACCTTCATATCCTTCTCAAATACAAGTTCCAGCGTCGTGGGTATTGGACCATCGCTCATCTTGGGCTTAAGCGCGATGCCCATGATCTTTTTATATCTGCGTAATCGCTGCTTATGCATCTCCCCAAACAACCGCGCCGGCTCCCCTAGCTCTCGTAGCTTGGCTATCAACTCATCATCCGCAATATCCTCGTCCTCGGGGACAGGGGTACCATCCTCTTCCGCATTTTTGCTCTTAGGAGGCAAGTCTGCTAGCCCTAGCCGTTTCCTCCTCGCTCTTTCTTCAGCTTCCTCCTCCTCTTCACGCCTCAGTCGGGATTCCTCAGCTAAACGCCGCTTCTTCTCCTCACGGACGGCAGCTTTTTCTAGTTCCTCATCCTCAAGTTTGCGTTTCTTTTCGAGGCGTTCCAGCCGCTGTTTCTCGAGTGCTTCCTGTTCGGCGAGATAGGCCGCTTGCTTTTGGGCTTCTATTTCTGAGCGCTTGAGGTACTTTTTGGGTGCGGGATCGGAGGAGGAGGTGGTCTTTGGGGGGATTTTAGCCTTGGAGATTTGGGATTGCATTAATTTTGCGAAGTCCATGATTGTAACTCAGTCTTCTCCTATCTTCTTTAGGTAGAGACTCAAAGTAGTGGATTCAATGTAGTCTCTTCCAAACTCACAAGAATTCTGAAGTGCTTCGCCGCCAACCTGGCGCGAGAACATGTGGAGACGGAAAATCTTCGGAAGCTTCTGACCTTTGAGCTTCAAATCAGCACAAAAGTTAAACAAAGAACTCAAGTTTACTCCCCGAATTGAACGAAAGTATTTCTCTCACTCGTCATGAGAATCACTGATATAAATCTCCTACCACTACAAATGCGCTAACCATATCGTCAACTCCATCACCATAGCATCAACCCGCCTTACCACCACTTCTCTTCTACTATCATCGCAGCTACATCCACGATGTCAACCGCCAAAACTGACCGCCAAACCACGACCCCCTTCCTCCTCAAACTCTTCTACCGCACCTCCTTCTCTCACAACCCCTCCGAATTTCTCCCACACCTCCCCACGCCGCCTCACCTCCAAATCTACACCTGGCAAACCTGCACCCTGCGCGAACTAACCCACCTAGTCGCATCGGTACCCTCTCTACTACCTTCACCCGCAATAGGCACCCGCCTCGTCTTTAAACTCATATTCCCCGACACGCGACCTCCAGGGGGTGCAGGACGGGGTGGTGGACCAGGCGGAGGCAGAGAGGAGGCGCGGTACATCACCAAGGAGTTGGGAAGTGTGGTCGTCGGAGGTGGAGGACCCGGTATCAAAGGCGATGACCGGGACACGGAGATGCAGGACGGTGATGCCGCGGGAGGAGGCGAGTTGGACGACCTGTCGGGAGATGCGGAGAAGACGCTCGAGTCGGCGCGCTTTGTCATCGGGGATTATGTCTCGTGTGCTATTTATCCGCCCCTACCTAATGGAGATGTTGCACCTGCGGTTCCAGCAGCGGGTTTCAGGGCCGGGAGGGGAGGAGAGTATGCGGCGCCAAGGGGTGGCGGGATGAATGGGTTTGGAGGTAGGGGAGGGCGTGGTGGACCAAGGCAATTTGAAGGTGGAAGGGGAAGCATTCCGAGTGGCGAGTGGAGAAGAGGGGAGAGGCTACCGGATACTGGGTACGGAAGGGGAAGAGGGGGTAGGGGTAGGGGATGGTGAGGGTTTGAGGGTTTGAGGGATTTCTTGGGACGCGAGTTCTATCTATGAGGTGATTAGGGAGGGAAAGCCTCCTTAGAGAGTCATATGAGAGATTCTAGGAGTGATTGTAAGAGTAATGCATACGTAGCGGGGGGTCAAAATATATTTGAAGATTCTCAGTCTGGCTCGGCCTAGACCATACCCCTTCCCTCGTCCTAGCACCCTTGCCTTCAATGAGATATCTCCTTAGTCCCGCTGTACAGTACAAGCGCGATATGAGTAGAAGAAGTCGAAGTCCGCATAGTACAAAATAGTTCGGGAGAAAGCGACCAGGGCAAAGCAGGAGTCGTTAGAATCACTTGAGGCTGTCATTCCTGAATTGCCAAAGTCAGATACGAGATCCCAAATCTTCACAACCTGGACTAAAGATCGTAGGAAAGGGAATTCACATCGAGCGATACTAAATACCTAATCGAGTTAAAGGTCGTAGAAGAATGATGACTGAGCATGTGAAACTAAACCTCCTGACCGTAACTCCGAAGGTATTGTCCGACCACATCCTCATCAAGAGTTCAAGATCACATCCTTCGAACATCCAGCGAATATCGAGCGAACATAGTCTATGCCTCATCTAGAAGAAGATTAGCCAAAATATGCAGTCTAATCGATTGGCAAATACACCACTTGAATGATGAACAATTAGTGTTAATAGGAGCCACAACACCTTCGCACTTAACTCGGTATATGATGCCTTAATCATATTAACCTGTACGGGCGGATTTACGAAAGGACGGCAAATGATGAGAAGAACAAGAGACCATGACAACACCATAAACCCCACTCTTACGTCGTTAGTCCTGAACCGAGGTGTAGATTAAGATATCAAAGTAGATAAAAGCACACGGTCTCCCTGCGATTCAGCTCATTAAAACTCAATCGAGAGTACAATAGGCTTTACGCTTTTTACTTCTGTATCAGTTTTAAGTAAAAGGAAACTCTAAGATGAGGGTTCTTCTTACAGGTGGGAGTGGCTTTATCGCCGCTCATATTTTGGATGAGTTACTTGCGAAAGGGTATGATATCACATAAGATGCAATTCTGCTCGAAGCAAGCTACTAATCTCTTGTAGGCATTCAAGTAAGCTGATTAAGGTATTCCATTAGCTGTAAACGGGAGAGTATACAGACACTTCAAACGCACTCTTAGATCCGAGCTGACTGTAGGACTACTGTATGCCTAGAGAAGCTATCTGGTAGGAATCCCTATACGGACAATTCATTATTCTATACCAAAATACTATGTTTATTTACTTAACGCGATAGTATAATTTGTTGTAGAACACGTAAGGTATTATCCGTATGGGGATTCCTGCCATAGATAGCTCCTCTGCGGCATACAGTAGTCCTACAGTTAACTTGGGTCTAAAAGTACGTTTTGAAGTGTCCGTATACTTTCCCCTAAAAACCTCTTACTATCTCTTATGCACTGAATATGCTCGTAAAGAGTCAGGGGCGTGAATTTGCTAACCACGGTTCTCAGTCGTCACCACCGTCAGGTCTCAGGAAAAAGCAGATAGGATAAAAGAAGCGCACCCAAATACGCCGAAAGAGCAGCTTGATTTCGTGATTGTCGAGGATATAGCCGTTGAAGGTGCATTCAATAAGGCGGTTGTATCTGATCCGCCATTCGAAGCAATTATTCACACTGCGTCACCTTTCCATTATAATGTCACAGATATTCAGAAAGATCTCATCGATCCCGCCGTCATAGGCACAACGGGTATCCTAAAGAGTACGAAGGCCAATGCTCCTACCGTGAAGAGAATAGTCATCACCTCGTCATTTGCCGCGATAGTGAATCCGAAGAAGGGATTGTGGCCGGGACACACATATAGCGAAGTAGATTGGAATCCCGTCACCCTCGAGGATGCCAAAGCGAATCCACAGGATGGATATAGAGCGTCCAAGACTTGGGCCGAGAAAGCGGCCTGGGAGTTTGTAGAGAAGGAGAAGCCGAATTTCTCCATTACGACGATTAACCCTCCATTCGTCTTTGGGCCTATCGTTCATTATTTGAATTCTCTTTCGGCCCTTAACACGTCCAATCTGCGGATTAGGGACCTTATCGACGGAAAGTTCAAGGAGAAGTGTCCACCGACAGGCACTTTTATATGGACTGATGTTCGTGATTTAGCCACAGGCCGTAAGTCGCTCTAACTCTCTTCATGCTACAAGTATTAACACAACACATAGACGTGAATGCTTTGGATACCCCTGAAGCGGTCGGAAGGAGGATATTCTTTACTGCCGGGTAAGTCAAGCCTATTATTTTGTTCATTTGTTTCATAGGTCATGCAGGATATTAACACTTCCCAAATCAGTAAATTCTCGAACAATGAGTTAGTAGACGCTATCAGAAGGCACTTTCCTGAATACTAAGACAAACTACCAGCGCCTAATGACGAGGCTGGCGGTTATCCCTCAGGTGGACTCTATTCCTTTGATAATAATAGGGCAAAGGAGATTCTCGGTATCAAGTTCAGGACTCTAGAAGAGTCAATCGCGGATACCGTGAAAAGTCTCAAGGCGGTTGGCTTATGAGTCACAGCTCACACGTTTCAGATTCGTGTTCGCTTCTTGTTCGACTGTCATTTACGAATCATGGTTCGCGTTAATGTATCGGACGTTACACACGATGGCTGGTTCTTTGTTTAAAACTTTGGCCTCGTCGCAGACTGATCACCACTTGTTCAATACCACAACAACAGCTTACTATACTGTCGAAAAATTCAAATTCATCAAAAATTTTATAGATATTCTCTTCTCTATCACGGTTAATATCTTTCAGACCTCTGCACGCTTGTTAAAAGTATTACTAGCAGACTATTATTGAGCTAAGTATTAGTAAGATTTCAACTATCAGTATCGTTAAGTGTTATGAATGATTAGGAGTAGAATCAGGGATACCTCGAGAAAGTCGGTGCGTACTACTGCTGCAACCTACATCGATAAATCATTTACCTTGTACGATTAAGAAATCTACGAACGTTTTGTTCATTCCTATATAGTCCACCAGGTCGAGTTGGAGAAAGACTAGTAAGGCAGCGTATATTAGGCGAACGCTCAAACGTTTGTAAAGGATAGCTCAAAACCATAGCTCAACACACCCCGATACCTGTAGTAAAATATGGCAACTTCAACCAGGCAGTAAAGCGTATGTTCAATGAACTGCTATTTAAAATCTGCTCCTACCTCCCCGCAAAAACGATAACCCGCAATCAAGTCGGAACGACAACCTTATATTATCTCGATGTTCTCAGTTTTCGACTGGTATGCGGTTCTTGATCTATGGCAGGACTTTACTTCCTGTCAGAAATTCCAGACTGTATACCTCTATCCTAGTTCGAAATCTATAGGACGTTTCGAAGAGATTTGTGCGCACCCACAATTCTCGAAAGGAATCAGAGAAGCCATTTTCAGCGGTCTTCGACATAAAAAGAAATATTGTGGTACTTTGACCGAATATGACGAATTATGCAAGAAGCATCAATCTCTAAGGGGGATATCCAACAGGATTCTGGCTGAATCTCATTGTCCTTTTCGCCGAAAAGGTTGCGTGAGAGACACTCGCCATCGCAACTGTACTCATCACTTCGACTTTCTCACGGATAGATACCGGGATCAGAGAGAAGTCCTTCGAAAACAATATCTCCTGAGAGCTCTTAAAAAGGCTTTCAGTACCCTCACCGATCTAACTACACTAACGTTCCTCAATGAAGCGGAGGATACACACCCGGCTCTTAATATCACGAGAGAGTTTAGAAGATATGTTCATTCTAGAATTGAGATGCTCGGACAATCAAATAAGCTATCCTATTTCAAATTGCCCTGGTATCTATCCCCGTGTTACGGCTAGTTCTAAACCTCGGGGGTGATTCTTTTCTGAACGGCACCTTTCTAAGTGAGTAAAGTACTGAGCGGGAGCAGAAAGCAGAAGAAGAGGACGGCGGCGATTTCAAGAAGGTTGACTACCAACCATTTAAGATCTTACAAGCTTTTCCTAATCTTGAGACACTTTCCGTACAGGATGGGAAGGGAGATTTTTTCCACTGTCTGCAGATGATCTTAGGAGAAAATTAGAAGCGGGGACCTGGACGGATCTTCGATCGTTGACGCTTAAGAAAATCAAACTCGAATCCGTACCGCTCAGTAAATTCCTCGTCGCCCACGCTGGCACTCTTCGTGAGTTGACCTCGAACGGATTAGTTCTTTGATTACGGACTTCATTCTATTCGACCATGCCATTACAGAATTAATCTAAAACGCGAACTTCTTCCACTTTTCGCTGCGCTTCAGGAACTGTTAAATCTAGAGCAGGTCCACGTTACTCTACGCTGCATAGATGTGAAGGACACGTGGACCGACTGGTCAGATATCTTTCCGTGGGGTGACATTGTGGAAGTACAAGATCTCCGCATTGGAGAACATGATTTTACCGGCCCTTACGATATCGGCCAGTGGGTCAGGGAAACGATGAGGTTGCGCAAACTTGGATATGTCATTCCGAACTTTACCTCTTAGCGACCGCTACCTGGGCGCAAAAGGTCCCTTCTCTTATACGGCATATAGGACTCGACACACTTGAGCATAATAGGGCAAATATATCTTTAGACTCCTTCTATCATGTAAGTCATAACTTGACCACACAGAAGATTCTCCCGGCCTAGGATTCCGCATCCATTCCAAGAACATTTCCTTTCTAACATCAAACTCTTCCTACTTTACAGAATATCTAAAAATGTATTAAGGTCTCCAAATTATATCAGGCGCCACCCGGATTTATCAACCATGGTAGTAATCGGTGTTGACAATGCCCACAGGGGGGATGGGGAAAGGGAAAACACAAAGTTCGAAAAAGCATTGTGCTGAAGACTTCTGACATCGGAAGGAGAGTTTTGCGGCTGGAGTGCTGGATTCTTAACATTACCACCGGCCACGCTGGGACTTGAATTGAAGCGCGGCCGCGGCAGTGACTTCCTTAGATGGGCCCCTCGCCGCCGTCCTCTTCTGCTTTCTGCTCCCGCTCAGTACTTTACTCACTTAGAAAGGTGCCGTTCAGAAAAGAATCACCCCCGAGGTTTAGAACTAGCCGTAACACGGGGATAGCGGCATTTATGCTTTGCAGAAGAAAGTGAATGTTTTAAACAGAAGATACAGCAACGCCTAGCGCACAAGGGTAACAATAATTAGTATAGCTAAATAGCCCTTATCTTTTGCTATATATCTCTAGATTTTGCTAA
>MU006089.1:3242540-3313938 GCA_010093705.1 Patellaria atrata CBS 101060
AAAAAAAAAGAAAAAACAAATAATATATTTATATATATACAGAAATCATAAAGTAATGGCAGCAAACTTTGGGGTGCTGTTTTTGTGGGGTGGACATGAGAGTGATTCTTTGCTAAACGGCACCTTTGTAGGATGCACGTGTACACGTAACCTTAAAAAGAGTCAGGTAAGTCTGCAGAAGGCATCAGCCTAGGGATACGCTTCAGATCCAGGAGAAATCGACAATATCTGTGACAATTCCTAAAAGTTAGCAGTTTCCCATCCACCTGCCGTAGTCTCCCTCAATCATGCTCCACGAGTCTCTCCCTAAGCTTCCTCTCCTCGTCCAAAAACCACTCTTGCTCCCTCCTGCTCTCGGGAAGATCGATAAACCACCCCAAAAACGCAAAACTAACCAAACTCAACGCAAACAAGAAATAAAACGGCGCGGAATTATTCCCATCCGGCGTCGCATCGATGATCGCGCTCCCCACAATCGGCCCGACAAAACTGCTCGTCTTCCCCATGATACTAAACAAACTGAAAAACAAGAACTCGTGCCCGCGGGGCGTGACCTCCGCGATCATGATCTGGGAATACGAGTACCACGGACACACACACAGTCCATAGTAGGCTTGATACACCCATACTTCCCAGGTGTGGTGGAAGCCGAAGCGCTGCGTCCAGATGCCGATCATGCCCCAGGCGTCCAGGAGAACGATGAAGAAGGCGACGAGGATGAACATGGTTTTAGTGGAGAGATGGAAGCGGCGTTGGGCGTACCAGAAGGCGTAGATCCCGATGGCTTGCGCGGTGATGCCGACGATCAGGAGGTAGGTTAGTTGGAGTGTGTTGTAGGCCACGATGGAATTTTGGAGGGTGGCGATTACGGTCACGGTGGTGTTGAGGGAGTCGCCGAGGAGGAAGTAGCCTAGGAAAGTAGTGTGAGTGTTGGTGGAGAGTTACTATGGGATTGGGTTGGTAAGTAGATGAAGGTCTTACCGATCAAATAGAAGAGACTCTGTTTTAGCTTCCAGACGGATTTCATAGCCCTCCAGAGGGTCAGAAGACCAGCTTTGACGATGTTTCCTTTGGGATCTGCGCCTGGCCTTCGATGTTCGAAGAGAAACCATGGAATTGAAACAAGAAGCCAGACTCCAGAAGCAAAGGCGATAAGAACAGAAAGACCCCAGTTGTTATTCTCCGTGCTATTGTTAACGTTCAGACCGAACATGATCCCCACGATTATCGCTAACTGCATTTTGTTAATAACATTTCTCTATGAAAAATAGACAACCTAGCTAGAGTTCATACTATAACGATTTCGGCAACACTCTGCACGTAAAACGCGACGTTTGAGAGCTCGCTCCTTTTCAAACTATCAGCGTATTCATAGTCCTCTCTTGAAATATTCCCTTCCTTGAACTCCCGTGCTTTTTCTCTCATCTCTCGCGTATTTCTCGCCAATCCTGGAAAAGCTGCCTTTACTCAATATTAGCGAGGGTCTTTGGAGTTACAGGGAAGGCTACTAACCGTCCAAAACGTTAAGCACGTCTGATAAGCTATTAGTCCAACGATATACAATCCGACACCGATTTGCCATTTCTCAGGATCATGGACACCTAGCCAGCCGAACCCGATCGCGTACGCCACAATGCTCAATACGATCAATATGCTCGGTCTCCAAGTGCCGAAATCCGCGAACGGTCCTATGATGAGGAATAGAGCACATTGGATAGCAAAAGAGATCCCATTAGCGAGGAGCACGATCGAGTTGATGGTGCGATCTCTCCCTGCAAAAGGTAACACCCCAGCGTCACCAGAGGCCTGGTACATGAGGTTTTGAAAAGCGGTGGGTGCGAAGTTGAAAAGAGATAGCCCATTATTACCGATATAATATCTGCGGGGGGAATGCTATGTTAGATTATAGCTTGCTCTTAATACTGCGGTTCTCCCGCCGCCAATATGGTTCCTTAAAGGGGTTATCGGAATTGGGTATCACGAACGCGTAGTAAGACCATATCTCTCGTCTTTCAGCCTCAGGACTATTACCATCTGTGTGAGGTGCGCTCGTCCATTTGACGTCGCCGTCTTCGATATCGTGCTTATGAAGACCGTCTATGTCGTCCGCGATTTCGATAGGAGTGCCCTTGATGTCATTGGCAGGTGCACTGTATGGAGCTAAGCCTGGGTCATTGGCGGCCATGAATATCTCGTAAATTCGGTTAAGTCTCCAAAACCTTTCTTGTCAATTAAGAACCTGGGTATCAGTCCCAGGCCGATCAACACTAGACTTATATAGAGAAAAGCAAAACAACAGCGTTCAAAGTGATCGAGTCATTCAAAAGTACAGGGCTTGGCTACGTTCCATTTTATATAGGGGAAATCATCTTAGATCTCTCATGTAGATTGCACTACGCCTCTTACGCGGGAACTGCAAAAGATAATGTATCTAGCACCACTAACACATATCGGGCTGACCAAGCAGGCAAACTAATACTTTCTTCGACATGCATGAGGAATGATGCAAACACGTGGATTGACCTACCTCCTAAAGCCTAGTACGGCTAGCTCGCAGGGATAGCTAAGACCACGGGTGGCGCCTCGGCAATGAGCTTACCCCTAGCACAAGCTTTGAGAAGAGCTTCTGTCATGTAAAGCAGAGGATGAGGTAAGATTAGGAAGAAGACTGAAGTATGGAATGTGATCGAGAGAAGAGATCACCTTCGTATCATTATATAAAATACAGATCGGGGTGTGGAGGCTGACAAAAAGAAGGATTAGATAAAGGAATAGGGCAAGATGGTGCTTTCGACTTTGCGCAGTTGACATAAGTATGAAACATTGCTGAAGGCATGTTGCTATTAGATATATCCGTTCTCATGGGAAGGAATATATTAGGCGAGGAGGTGCAAAGCGTGGGTTAGCATGAATGTGCTAACCTTCAAGCACTTTTTGGACACCCACTTACATACCTCATTACACGCTTTGGACCTTTCGATAAGTACGCGGTTGGGAATAAGTAAAACCCGTGCTCCAGGACAGAGTTTCAAATAATTCGGCAAATATATAGTGCATTTGTGTAAGCTCTATCATCCGTTCCTCCCATAGGTTGTGGCCGAGAAACCGGATATCTCGATATCATCAATGGATACACGCAATAAACCAAAAGAGATGAACATAATACAAAGCAGTTTAGGGATCTAGACAATCGGTATCAGCGGAAAGAACGCAAGAGAAGTGGACCGCTCGGGTGGGACGACTAAAGACCTAGGTTGAACTCGACACCGACGTCGATCTCTCGTGCTATAATACTGTTAGATTTATGAGAAAGCTTTAAATAGGAAATCATAAAATACCCATTTTCACAACTTTTGAGAACTGTACGGACTTCTCAGCTGCGCTCTGAAGATCATCAATCGAGAAAATTTTGAGACCAGACTCATTGATCTACGAGGCATTAGCTTTTTGTCGTAATGGGTTTTGCACTGCAGAATACGTACTAGTTTGTGTGCAGCCTCCATATTGGTACCTTGCAGACGGGCAATGACTGGTGTCCGGAGATTCATACTTTGCACAACAGAGATAAGACCCTTAGCAATAGCATCGCAACGTACAATACCACCGAAAATGTTGACGAAAATAGCAGTAACTTTAGGATCACTGGTGATCAAATCGAAAGCTTGCTTGATAGCCTCAGGGGTGGCTCCACCACCAACGTCCAAGAAGTTAGCAGGGTTACCACCATTAAGCTTGATGATATCCATGGTAGCCATGGCAAGACCGGCACCATTGACTAGGCATCCAATGTCACCGTCAAGCTTAATGAAGTTCAAACCCGATTCCGCGGCCTTAACCTCGTCAGCATCTTCCTGTGACTTGTCCCTCCAGGAAAAAACCTCCTCTTGTCTGAATTCGGCATTATCATCAAAGTTAAGTTTAGCATCCATACAGAGGACCTGGTGATCCGTGGTCTCGGAAAGTGGATTGATCTCGATTTGAGTAGCATCTCTCTCCATAAAGATTTGGTATAACTTCTGGATAGTGGTCCTTGCGTCCTCGATGCACTGCTCTGAGAAGCCCAGTTTATTTGCAATATCCCTAGCAATCTCATCGGTGACGCCCTTGTGAATATCAATTTTGGTAGTGATGATGGCATCAGGATTCTCCTTTGCAACAGTCTCGATATCCATTCCACCCTGGGATGAGGCAACGATAACGGGGGCTTGTGATCCTCTGTCCATCAACACTGCAAGGTAGAATTCTCTCCGTGCAAATTTTCGCTCGACAATGTATACAGCATTGCAAATACGTCCAGCAGCTCCGGTTTGTTTTGTGATGAGCTTGTGGCCGATCATTTGGTCAGCCAGAATGCGAGCTTCCGTGGGCCTAAAACGTTCCGTAAGTGAAGTTATGTAAAATGGTATGGCTCTGTAGGCACCCACGAGTAAACTACTCTGACACCACCCTTGAATCCATTATCAAAAGTACCCTTTCCTCGTCCGCCAGCGAGAACCTGAGCTTTGATAACAGCATCATCACCACCTACATTATCCCATTAGCCCCGGAAGTCGACTCTCTGGTATTGAGCCTTATCGCGTACCTAATGACTTCGCAATCTTCTCGGCCTCTGCAGGTGTTGTAGCTACATCCCCCTTTGGTACGCCGATGCCATACTGCTATGTTGTCAACAACTGCTGACCAAACAATCCAAAGTCAACGTACCGATTTCAGGAGATTCGCAGACCGGTATTCATGTATCGATAGCGCTCGCGTTTGCTGAACGGCAGCTCTCTTCAATGGTGTTTCCTGAATCTGTTAGCTGGGGTTCCTCAGTTGCGTATGCGGTTTCATATCTCCGTAGATTTTACCGACTTACCGAAACAGCTCTGGATACCGCTCTAGCTAGCGTTCTGCTACGGGTGAGTTGGAGCATGATGGTATTCCAAAATCTCCAAATGCAAAGTAAATGATTGAATAGCTTTCGCAGGTGCTGGTGTTTTGGGTCTGCTCGGAAGTCAGGTTGCGGAGGTTCGAGCTAGGATAAGCGGAACAGACTGGGATGTCTCGGCGACCGTCAAACCTTCCGTTGAACAGTTTCTAAATTAAAATAATATTTTTGCGCGATTATGGCCCCAACTCCAAGTGAGGCAGATATCGTGTTCAATAGGGCGAATATTGTACTTGCTAGGAGTCAGAAGATAATTACTTCATGGCTTCCACCACCTACGGAGGAAGAGCTAGCGAATGCAAAATCACAAGAGGAACTAGACCGAGAGGATAAAGAAATGTTTGCTGCTGTCCCAGAGCTGTGTGTTTTTGACCTATATCTAGTATCATATATCATAAGCTAACTATGGGAGACTTGGTGCAGGTGCTCCAATCCCCAAAGATGATGCAACTCAAAAACGTACCCAGCTTTCATCGAATGATAAGCTACGCCAACAGTTACTTGGAAAACGCGCAGCACGATCGAGTCAAATATCGAAGCAGCATGGACGGTCAAACACTTTGAGAAACCATGCAAATCTACCCGGCAAAAACTCGTCACGTCAAGTTCAATATGAGAAAGACGAGGATGAAGAGGGCGGAAGAACATCAGCTATAAAATCTAAGGCACGCAAAAAGGTGAAAGGTTCAACTAGTGTTATTAAACCTCCCGAAAATTCAAGTTTAGGGACACCTGCCGTGAAGAATCTGGAAATCGATAACGATTCCTCAAGCGATTCTGCAATGAGATCCACAGTAACGAAACTGAAGACCTCCAAAATAAGCTTTCTAGATGAGATTTTAGCGGAGAAATCAAAGAAAAGAAAACGAAAGAAGTGATCCAACGTGTGAAGGTGGGCTAGACGGGATCTTCATTTCACCAATATCAAACTATTCCAATAACACAACACCAGGTCACAAATGAGCACCACGCTCTGAACAACTATTTCAAATAGCAAGAGCCGGTAAAGTCGTGAGAATGATGAATAACACTATCGCTGTTATATCCGAGGAGTATGGATTTGGCTACTGTACAGATTCAAATATTCCTGCCATTGCACCAAAACACCAGAAATTCCTGATGACTGTAAGGTCTCGAGAAAGTTGTCATAAGCATCCGTTCATCGAACGCTCGGAGTACCATCATTATCGCTGGGAAGGCCCTGTCTTTTGTGAGCATATTAGAAAATGATGATACGAGCTTAACCGACCTCCTCATCGCCTGGCTCGGCATAAGTACCCTTCTGCTTAGTAGCACCACGAGTGCGATCATTAATGACATTCGACTGGTCGATAGCGTCCTTTTCATCGCGCTCTACGCTTCATTTAGAATCAATATTACATTGTCAGGGTCAGTACGAACCTAACATCTCGTCGCTATCTGCGGCTGCGGGGTCGTCATATGGACCCTCAACAGGAGCATCATCCTTTTGGACGGGAATAGTAGATTGGCCGCTTCGGCTCACATAGTCAATGTCCTTGACATCGCCAGATGGAATGTCACCTTCAATGGGATCGTTCTGTTGTTCGTATCTGTCGTCTGCAGACATTGTGGTGTTGTGGATTATAATCTGTTTGATGGATCAATGAAAGGGATTTTGGTCGACTGGAGAGCTGTGGTTAAAGAGTTGGAAGATGGGTTTGGTCTTAGACTTACAGGATGCCTTACTTATACCCGACTGATTTCAAGAGTGCGTCACCTCTGCTGTCGTCCGTTTGACAGAATGTTAAGCTCTCAAACCCCTTACGTCCGATGATGTAACTTATGACCTCTTGTCATACCGTTGTTTCTTTGCGTGAGCTCTGGAAATCATGCTGGTATGATCTCTAACTCACATCATGAAGCCATCATTTTGACGGTTTGGCTTGACGGGGAACGCACGGGGCTGATCCGTCGGGCACCTACAGTAGAATCCGTAATCTGAAAGACTCCTATGAAGTCAGGGGGGACCTTCACCTCAGGTCAAGTGGAATATGATTAAAAGCTACTTTGGTTGGCTCGATAAGCTCGATAAGCTCGACAGTGAAGTCGAGTCAATGATGCATACAAAGGTAACCCGCTGAACTAATTCAAGGCGCGAAACCGAAAAACTGTACGGTTGACTTCTCGCCCCGGTCCTAATCTTGCATCAGATCCAGTAATCACCATGTAGATCCAGCATGACTCGCCATTTGGTACTCACAGCATCGATTAAATAAGGGATGTAGACAGTATGTTACAACAAAGAGCGGTACCTAGTAAGACTAGAATTACCCTAGCGTCAAAATGCTCTGATAGCTCTTAATGCTAAGAGCTCTATCATATGAAATTATAAGCAAATATGTACATTCTGGTGATTACTCCTAGACACCTCTTCGAGATACAGTAATTACATTTCGTACAGACAAACCCGTAAGCCTGTGTCTTGCACGCGTGCTGTTTGCTTAGCAAGGTCTCGTACGCAGTATACCTCTATACCTCTGCTGGCATATCACGCTGGCTTGTCTCGCAGCTGCGCTCCACAGCATACATCACCCGAAGTAGGATACCGGGTTACCAGGGGGATAGGACGTCCTAGTAAAGAGCTTAGAGCAGTATATATACGATATATCCCTGTAGCTTTTCGTCACGCAGATACAGAGCAGACGAGACGGACAGACACGCAAAATATATAAGTAAGAGGAGGGGAGGGAGGTAAGAGTATTTGGATAAGATAGATAATCCAGCTATATACTACGTTTCGTAGTGCAGCAGAGCGACTTTTACTCCATAAACGTCAAGGGAAATAGCGAGGGAGGGAGGCTATATACTACGAATAATACAGCTTGTAGCATACGAATCGGCCCCCAGTTACGTGGCCAACAAAGGGGTTCTTTCTCCTCTTTGTACGTAGATAGGTTTTTTCCCACAGCATAGGTTAGTCTGCATGGAACCTTGCTTGGGACCGCATCAGACATTAAACAAGAATCAATAAATAATATGGAAGATTATCTTTCTAAAGGAGTTTCACTAATATCACTCCATAGAAGATCTAATGTTCCACATTTACCCGTGATCTTTTATCGGTTTACCTAAATACTGTACAGTTTGAATCAACCAGGTATAGCACAGCCCCTTTTCGCCTGTACTTTCTAGAATTACTCTTCCCTAAACACCAAAATATGCAAATTCTGTAATCAAAAGCTCCTCCGTAGCATTATGGTAAGGAGAGTGCTTAGTGAATGAGAGTTTTAACCGGGCTGACGGTCATGTATTCGGTTCAGAGTTAAGATACTGAGACCTTCAGGCGTCTTCGGTTTTCTTCGATTTTCTACCCCTATACCATTATTACTAAAGTGGAACATTAGGTGGATTTGATCAAGTACCTCTTCTGTGGGGGAGCTTTCTATGAGTTAGACAATTAGCATCACCAATACAGCAAGTTGTACCATTTTCAAGAGAGGGCTTACCTCGTTTCCGGCTGCCTTCTTGCTTTTCGCTTTCGGTTGCGCTTTTGACATGGGTGCTGGAGCTTCCTCAGCAATCTCATCAGCGGAGTTATCGTCCTTAACGTTTGCTGCGGACTTCTTCGAAGACTTGGCTCTCTTGCTCTTTGGTGCGGGCTGCTCAACCTCGGAAATTGCGTCATCGTCTTCTTCAATCGCGACAGTCTTTTTCGGTTTAGCTTTGGATTTCTTCGCAGCAGTTTCCTCTTTGCCAGTGCTCTTATTGGGCTTAGCTTTCGACTTATTTTCAACGGGTTTATCTTCGGGAGGTTGGGCTTTCTTTAGGTGTCCACGAGCTTTGGGAGCTGGCTCATCGTCCTTTTCATCTACCTCATCGGCCTGCTTCTTGCCCTTAGCCCGCTTTTTGGGCGCCGGAGCATCTTCCTCGTCCTCTTCATCTTCGTCACCTCCTTTACGTTTCTTTGATGCGGGAACTTTGAAACCTTTCTTGCCCGGTCTGTTCAATTCCACGTCCTAGTAAATGAGTTAGATGAGAGTGGCTCCCCGTAGACGAAATACTAACGCCGTTCCACTCTTCGTCATCGACGTGCCCTTGTTCTAATGCTTTCCGCACCTTCTCTTGGATGTCGGAGGATAACTCTTCGAAGCCATCAAAAATCTCAAAGTCACCTTCAATGAACTTGTTGACATTCTCGATAACTTGTGGACTCAAGCAACCCCTAGAATCAATTAGTGATAGCGTAGAGAATTAAATAGCAATATTTACCAGTGTCTCCACTGCCAGCTGGTATGATCCATGATGGTGACCAAGGTGCCAAACCGGATTTCACCCTTCTTGATTTTGATCTTATCTTTCTTACATGCTGCATTGTTGCAGCCTGCCCTGTTGTTTGGTGAGACCTCTGTACTGGATTAGTAGATTTTTCAAAGGACAAAGACGTTCTCTGAGATTAAAATGTATTACCAATTCTGTAAGAGGTCGGCATGCTTGCAGTAAATTCCTATGTGTGTCCTGTCAGTAGCAAACTTCAAAAGAGATCGATGGTGAAAGACGCGTGACTTAATTAGGGTTTAAGGTACAATAGTTTGCTAGGTTCATGGAGTTTGTAAGTATGATATGTTATCGACTCACTGATGATGGGTATCCTCAGAGATTGTTATGTCAATACAAATAAGAGAAGAATGAGGTGTTGAGAAAGTTGATGGTAAGCTACAGTATCTCAGTCGCGTGTCGCGTAGCGAGAGAACTATTTCTGCTAACGTCATTTCTACACTAGGAACACCAAATGTCAAACCTCAGGTCCGCACTACTGTACCTCCAGCTCATGTTCGTGAACTACCATCTCCAGTTCGATGCATAGCAACTTTCGCGGGATCATATCCACACTCCTCGCAATACCTCTCGCTCGCTCCACTAGAACTCTACCCATCCCAGAATTCCTCGCTCCCCGAATCGTACGCAATGCCCGCAAACGCTATATTTCGACCTCCATCGAGCACCATGTATCGCTATCTCGCGACGTACATCAACCCCACGTTAGACCAAAGGTTGAGGATAAAAAGTTCGCAGGGCATCTGCCTCTTCTCTGCGACCGACACGCTCCTGACGCCTGGATAGAGGCTCTGGAAAAAGTATTACCGGAGCATTTAAGACTATCCACATCAGGGATAACAACAGAGTCTTTCATTTTCGAGGAACCAGTTCAATATGTTTCGTATATTCTCTCACAAGCCATGACACAGACTCAGATTGACCTATTGACCGTCCTCGGGGTTGAGAAAGGCCGATGGGAAGTTGTGATGTGGATTGTCAGGAGTCTCGTCGAGAAAAAAGCTTCCACACCTATATTGGAGGAATTCATCAAATCAGCAACATTTCAGTCGCCTGTGGAAGGATCCCTAGATGATATTACTAGGAATCACTGGGTAGACTTATCTGTTCATTATCCACCTACATCATACGCGTTAGACGAAATGGTAGATTCACCAATACATGACCTATATAAGGGGAAGCACACTCTTGGACAAGTCTGGCATAGCCTTGGTAATATGATCATTTGCGCAGCTGAAGAAACATTGGACAATGACGAACTAATCATGCCGCATGTCCTTGAAATTCTTGCATACCTCCATCACATGGAGCTCATCTCCGATCAAATTTATAGCGATAATCCAAACCGAGACTTGCTTGCTTTGCGACAACCTCCCGCTTTGCATCTTCTCTCCTCCCAAATCTTTACCTCTCTTTCTGATGCTGCGTGGAATGCTCACGAAACTGCTGCCCAGAAAGCAAAAAGCTCTCAAGTTGTCCAATACGATTGGATCGGGCGCGAAATCCCTGGGTCGCGCTATAAAGTCCAAGTGAGTTCGTTGGGTCCGGAAATATGGCTGGAACTAGTGCTTTGGTCCTGTCTATACGGTGGGTGGATATCCGAAGGAGCCGAGATTATTGCCAAATTGAAACAGTCCTCTGGAGAGAAGAGATGGTCACTAATCTGTTGGCGTGATATGCTTGCTGCAGTGGAAAATCCTGGTAACCAAATACCCGATAAAGCCTATCGTGATCGGAAATTAGTCGAGAAGACAATCAGCAGTGAAGTTGTAGCTGCATATGTCGATGCGTTACTCAATGATATTCGAATTAATGTTGGCGCAAGAGGCATGGCTCCGCAAATTGCGCTCGATCATATTAGGAACTTAAAGCGATTTTTAGACGCTCAGAACATGAGTCTTGCCCCAACCTCCTGGGGCGCAGTTGTATCACGGTACCTTGACTGGGAGGGTGTGGTTCTTGAACGAGCCCCATCACTTGCCTCACTAGCGCTCCGGTTACTCCCAGCCTTTAGGGAAGAGATCGAATCTATTAACGTATCTCCCAATGGCGCCTTAAGTGAGTCCACCAGCTACTATACTTTCGAACCTTCTGCGGCCCCCCTTGGTCTCCTTAATCGGACGTTGAACGGGTTTGTAGAAAAGGGCGATATAAATGGTCTTCTCACGGGGTTTGACAGGCTCCAGAAGTATACGGACGTCAATAAACGAAGATCCTTGGAAGTCCTCTTATCGAGAGCGAGGTCGTCAACTCAGGACGGAAGAGACCTCGTCAAAGGGGTCTTTGACAGCAACCTAGATGCGTCGCAGTTCCCTGCGTTCTATCCACAGATCCCGCCCCATATTTTAAGTTCCATTATGGATCTCATCACAAGCTCGAAAGCTTATGAGTTTGGTAGATGGCTTCTATACTCTACAGATATTGATGGCCCAATCATTCCAGACTCCATGTATAACAATGCCAAAATTGCCAAGTCATTAATCACATTTGCGTTCGCGTCTGGAGACAAGCAATTATTCGCAAAGATTCTGGATAGACAGAAGTTAACTACCGGCGAGAATAATGAAAAAATATCCAATGAAGTCCTACTTGCCCTTCTGGAAAGCCAGATCTCTTCACGAGATTGGGGGTCCGTACAGAATCTTCTGAAATACATGGGTCAATCTCCTACAGGCTGGAACGTGACAGCTGCAGTTCTGTTAGCACGCGAGCTACTGCGACTCGAATCTGAAATTTCACTCAGTGGCAATGAGGAAAAAGAGCAATCCTTCTCCCAAGTGAAGGAATTGTTCCGTTTCCTGGTACAGAATGGCTATGGCAACGTTGAAAAGGGAGGTCATCTCACGATCACATCGATTCTCGGGTTCTTAGCATGCACCAACAGAGAATGGGCTATATTCTCCTCTACACTTCGCTCACGGTCGACTGCACAAGCTGTTAGCATGAGCACTCAACAGTTCAACATTCTACTTGAGGGCGCTGTGCAGAGAGCTGGTAGTGGAGAGGGTACAAGGCTGGTGAAGATGTGGAGTCGGGATATCATGCCACCGAGTCCAGAGAGTGGCGGTCTGGTCACACTTCCTGCTACTCGTCCGAAACACCACAATGAAGTAGATTCATTGTCTCCTCTGGAGATCGACGCTTGTATCGAATCGCACGAACCCTTCCTGTTTTACGGACGGGTGGAGACAGACCTGAGCACACTACGGATCATTCTAAGCGCTTTCATCAAGGAGAACATAGACGGCATGGAGCAACGTAACGTCGGTAACTATCAGCTTCAAGAAGACTTGAAGATGTTTAATTGGCTCAGAAAGAAAATGAAAGCATTCGGTCTAACTGCTACAGAAATAGAACATGAGGTGGATGGTATTATCGCTATAGAAGCGAGGAAAAGTACAGTTTCTCGCAAAGTCGGACCCTAGCATTGACGGACGAATCAAGACTTCTGGGGTACAAAAGGTACGTCCCTAGCAAGGCGAAGGAATTGACTTCTTTATAAAGCGCGCTGACAACAAAGAATTGCTATTTCAAAACTTTGCATAGTGTAAGGATGGGGAGCTCCGTCATTCGCCAGAGGTCCTGGCGGCTCAAGTGCGTCGTGTGCTTAAGTATCAATCCTGCTAGGTCGAGTATTGCCGATATTTGACGTTCGATCAGCAAATTTTTACATTAGCCCATCAACACAGATTTCTCCTTGCTGTCAGCTTGTGATGAAGGGCGATATCGCAACCAGGATCGAGGTATATGTACCTGATAGTGAAGGCGGGGCATATGTCACTCTAGCAAAGTCAACAAACAATGAAGAAGTGGAAGAAGATTGAGAGTATCCACCCACGTTACTTACTTTACTTGCTTCGGCGCCGCCAAGTGTTGTTGAAGAGCGACTCCGAGCAAAAGGGGAAAGTTGTCATGTTGATAAATTCATACTTGATACTTGCGGTCCATAGCGCGGCTCACGGCAGGAGCATTTTCGCAGTAACTTAACTTGTTACCTTGTATCACCTGTTACACGCGGGCCGTCGCGCTCAACGAGGTCAACCAGGCTGCTGTTGCACGCCTTTATGTGAGAGGCTTGCAGCAGCCTCTTGCACACCGCTTCTCTAGCGAGCATACTAGTAGACACAATTGACTTAAGAAAAAGGAGCAAGATGAAGAGGTTAAGATTGGCTTGCCGTCGGCTTTGGCAATACTTCAGGTCAGATATATCTCGATAGGAGGGACAACTCTTTGCCATGATGCAACACGAGCGCTGGTCTGCAGATTACCTTATTAAATTGATATGATTCCCCGGAATCCAAAGTCCAGAAGAAAGATATGCTGAGCGTGACTCTGTTAGAAAAATTAATATATGCCGGGTGAAGTGGGACATGTTGTCAGCTTTTCCGTTCTCCTGATGTACCTGATTGGTAGTGAGGGCAACGGCGGGGTCCCTTTTCAGTTTTAACAAAAGGCCGCACAAAAACCAGCGGCGCCTCTAACAACAAGCGCCATAACGGGGGCCAGTTTTTGATTTCCAGTGTCAGTGGCTGTACAAAATACTGAAAATAACAGAATTACAAGTATTAGAACCAATAGAGCGAGAAAGGCCGGATAGTGGGCCAATTGTACAAGTTTTTTGGTAACTTTTGTCAGTTTTGTGTGTGATTCACCGCCGATGTAAATCTTGGCACGCTAAAAATTATCGTCTCATGGGATAGAGTTAAGGTATTCAGATCCTCTTGCTCTTGCCCTCTCTTTCTCTTCTCTTTTTTCTCGACAACAAATCTATCACCCAAGACAAGAGTCACCACAATACATATTAAATAACTATTACAAATCCCCATCAATACTTATCTTCGTCGAGAAACAATGCCTCAGGCCATCGCTGAGCTATAACTTCCTACTGGAGGTCATACGCCAATCGTGTGACCTCCAGTCGCAAGCTCAACGAGAATTTCAACGACTCTTCGAACGATACTAATTCGACTGCTTAAGGCACTCTATGCTTTCGATCGAATTGGCCTGACTGTCTACACCGATATTGACCCCGAACTCTTTCTGGGTTTCTCTACCACAAGGCGCTGTTTCTACGTTTGTTCCATATCAAACACGACGAAGTCTCTCAGACTCGATATTTTCACTCTCCCGTGCATTCGAGTCCTAGAAACCACATTATCCATACCTGCAATCGTCCATAGGCGATCCTCATATTCCTCTCGTAAACCCCTCCGACCTTTCTCCATTCCTCGAATCCTCATTATACAAGCTATTCTTTCTAGGAGGATCTCCGAAATTCACGCAGTAATTTACAATTGGGAACAGTACATATTGCCATCCCGTAAGGTAATTGCATTATATTCTGCAGCAAGATGGCTGCAATTGGGAATAACTTTTACCCACGTCGTCATGCTGGGAAGAAACCCCACCACAAGTATCTCCAGGGGTCCAGTAATGATGCATTCACTACCACTTCTCGAAAGGCGCCTTCTCAGAAAGCGACCATATCTGATACTACGAAGAACACAGGTGTAGAAGAAGAAGAAAGTGGAGACGGATGCTGTGATGAAGATAGTGACAGTAGTGATGAAGATAGCGATGAGCAGGATGAAGATGATCCGGAAGAATTTGCCCCGTCTGACGGCCCTGCTGTTCATATCGACAGCGTTGACACCAAGGGAGGTGCTACGCCGAACAGCAGTGACCGTGGGGCGGGGCTTATAACTAACAGACTTTCTGTTACAACATTCGAATCTCCCTCAAAAAAGCGAACATTTAGCAACGTGAGCAACACTTCCCTTCTATACGGTACTAGTGACAGCGATGGACAAAAGAGATCGATGCAATATCCCCGGAAGAAATTACTTAGACGATTGAGCAATAACCCACAGGGTCTATTATCTTATGAAGGAGTTCTCCCAAGCAAGAAGCTCTTAGAACAAGGCCTTCAGGTATCAGACAACGCTATTGAAAGCTCTGATGACGACTACGCAGGCGTCGAGCTCGTCAGTGATTCTGAGGATAATGAGCCTGATATGGAGAAGCTTGAGGAGCAGATGATCATTAATTCTGAAGCAGGCCTCGACCTTTTCAGCAGACGTGATAGTATCTCTAGCATTGGTAGTGATATGTTTGATTTCGCCCTCATCGGTGGCGAGCCTCTCGACCCTGAGGGCGATTTCTTTGACATACCATCCACTATTGAAGAAGTAGCAGAGCTCACCGGATTTGACCCGTTCAAAGCGACACCAACTAGTAACGGGAGAAAACCATCTGATGGTTCCACCAGACGAGTTCGTTTTGATCTTGAGGACTCTAAGGTCCCTGAAGATGCTGAAGTTGCTGAGGTTTCAGACTCTTCAAGCTCTACCTCGTCAGGAGCTGACAGTGCTCTCTTCCCCGATCTCTTCTTGCAGCAAGATCAACTTGACCCTAGCTTTCGTTATATGATCGAGAATGAAATGGATCTTGACATAGGCAATACAACTGCTAGCGATGGAGAGTGGGAGTTGAATGGAGACGCAAGCAATGTTTCTCACGGCATTCGTACTGAATCCGAGGGGTCGGGGGATTCTGAAGCCGGGTCTAGTGGATACGAAAGTAAGGTTTCTCCTTTCTTCTTCACCTTCTGTCTAACCCTATGCCCTAGCGGACGATGGAGAAACTACCGACGAGGACCTTCCACCGCCAGCTACAGTTCACAGGCCCAGTGCATTGCTCCAGCGCCAACCATCCGTCAATCTTGGTGAGAAGTCTAGCCCCAAACCATTCAAGCGCTCGAAACCCCAACCCCCTAAACGGAAAGGGCCCGTGATGGGTCAATGGACAGTTGATCCGAATAAGGCTTACGCGCTAATTGACAGCTCCGGTAAGAAATTGATACTTTATGCACCTCGTAATACTACGAAAGAAAGTGTATATTGGAATGAAAGTAGCGGGAGTAGCACTGTTAACAACAGCCCCCGTACTCCCTACCGTCCTCTTACTACCGAAGACAGTGACTTGGGCGACATTGCAAGCCATCAGTTCACCATGGCTCCAGACCTCATGCTAGGCGGCTTCTTTGGAACGGGTTCTGGGCCGGGTAGTCTCCTTGCTGGTCAAGTGATCGGGCCAGAGGAAGCGTTTTATCCATTTATTAATATTGACACCAATGGCTTCATTGTCCCCTCTGAGGAGAGCTATGACGACGAAGACGATGATGAAGATAACTTTGATGAAGATCTCGATATCCAAAACTTCATCGATTTTGGAGACGGCAACTCTGATAGTGATGATATGGAAGTGCTCGCCTCTCCTGCTACATCCACTGCTACTCAAATCGTCTCCACTCCAGTGAAACCTGTCGACAAAACACCCGCGGCTAAGATTCTCGAGCATCTCGATCGGAGTAACGTTACAGCATTTAGAAGCAATCAACACCGTTCTCGTAAACTCGCTAGCCTCCCGCAACATCCTAGTCACCGGCGTGCAAGTATGCGACCTGTTCGACTCGGAGGCTCAGTGGAGACCCCTATCACTCCGGTAAGAAGGAGAAAGTCTAGTAACGTGGATTTACACTCCAGTCCTCTTGCTACCAAACCTTTGAGCCGCAAACTGCGTAGCTCTAGAAATCACCGAGGCACTTAACCACCAAATTACCTTTCCACAGTACATAACTCAACGGTTCGAAAATCCCGGGATGTCGTATGAACCTTCGGGCTCATTGCTCTACTGGAATTTCATGATTTATGACTTTGACGGCCATGGTAGAAAAAAAACGCACAAAAGTTCAGGCCAGTTTACTTTTTGATTCTCTTCTTTCATTACATAGCGCGTATACGGGAAAAGATTCTGACGTCAAGGTCTTGTAAGATCAAAGTACACGCCTCTAATGGTAATGACTAGGACCTGCGGATTTAGTACAGCGCAATCATTCGCTCTTTGCGGATTTATCCCTACTTGCCCATTTCTGGATTTCAGGGGATATTCTTACTAGGGCTTTGCCGCGAGCATTTCCTTTTGTTATATCATTTCTGTCAGTAGGTCGATGTCATTAGGGGGGGCTTTTGAGATGTCTCTGGGCAAGTGCTGCTTTCTTCGTGTCGTGTATGATTATCAGTTGAGCTCGTTTTCAGAAAAGTAATACAATGAGATTCCATTCATTCACGGCGCCATTGTGATGTCGAACTTCCAATTCGCTTCACTGTATCCCTTCCCCAATGATTATATCTATTACCAATTCCAATGCCAGCACCACGCCAATAAATAGGTGTTCTTAGGGTAGCAGAACGGTTGGATTTAACTTCGAATTCGAATATCGAATTTACTCTGTAGTTCCATTATCCCTTGACCAGTGTCTCCTGGTTCTTCCATCACAAGCTTCAATTTACCACCTCAGCCAATTCTAACCCCGCCGAACCTCCCGTTTACCTCTTTCGATCTACCCAATCCCCGTTCACACTTTCTCTCATCCCCCTTTCCCTCAACCCCCTTTCCCAGCGGAAATTCCTTTTTTCCATCATCCCAGTAAACGATTCTCAAATTCGAGGCATGGAGATATGTACAGTACTGTAAAATTAAAGAGGTTGGGGATTAGGGGTAATCTGGGGTGGTGGCTACGATATGGACGAGAAAGCCTCCTTGCTCTAATCCACGGAGCGTGTATTGGAGTTTGAGTTCAATCTTTCAAATACGACGGGATGAGTTCGCAAACCAAACGCAACAGAGCGATGAAACTAAAAAGCCTCCCATCCCTTCAGACGATCTTCACATAGCTATCTACTCTACTGCTGAGAACTTGGGGTTTAAAGTGAGAGAGTGGGATTCACGGGAAGCGGTCTGGAGGTTGGGGGTTCGGAGACAGGAGGTTTGTGGGGAGGCTTTACGTGTTTGGGGGTTCCGGGGGTGGTGTTGGGTACGATTTGGATTGTTTGGACTTGGTCTAAGATCTTGGGGGTTGGGCTGGGTTAATTTGACTGGGTTGTTTGGATTGTTTGGGTTGTTTGAATTTTGTGTGTTCTGAGTGGGTATATTATGAGAAGAGTGTATGCTCTGATGAGAGTGTATGCTCTGACGGGAGTGCATGCTCTGAGGGGACTGGATGCTCTGATGGAAGTGTGTGTTCTGAGGGGAGTTTATGCTCTGAGGGGACTGTACGCTGAGGAGACCGGTCAGTTTGACCCGAGTGTACAGTTTGATCTAATTGTACAATTGATCCAGCTGTAAAATTCGCCCTGATTGTGCAATTGACTTCACCGTACATACTGCTGAGTTTCTAAATTGATTTTATTGTGCATATGAACCCGAACTCTTAAGATTTGAACTGACTACGTAAATTGACTTAGCAATTCGGCTCGACTAAATGTATAAAATGACTTCAAGCTGTATACAGGCGTGGACTGTTTGGGGGAGGGGATCCACAGTGAATCGGATGTTGACAGGGGAAGCACTAGGTGTGCAGCAAGAATGGAGCAAACAGCGAATATCAGGAGAAAACAGTCCAGTCTTTCCATGTTATCAATCCACATCGTACCCTCCCCAGATTTCAACGCTTCTATGCGGATGTCAAGAGGAGCTCACGATAATATTGTATGGAACTAAGGAGAGAATAACAGATCTCGGTAGGATCGTATTTGGTATGGCATATTAAGTAGTGGACAGATTTTCGTCCTATTAAGGTTTTCCAGGCGTATACAACGCTTCATCGGGTACGAACAACTCTAAAGAAAAATAAAGTAGAACATAGTGATAAATCGTGGACCTTTATGAAGAGAACAAAATGGAATTGACTGAATGACTACCATAGAATTGCGGAGTCAGCACAGAAGGAAAATATTCTCGTTGAAGTACTACAATTAAGCGTTTCGTACTTTGACAGCAGGACTTACAGAATTTAGATGTACCTACGTTGTACAGTACTGATGTGAAATTGGTAACTTTGTTTTTATCTCCGCACATCTGCGGAGGATCGACCACACTGACACGGATGGCGCGTCAAGGGATGAACTTCTGCCAAGGCGATCGGTTCAAATTACAGAAATTATTAAGGTAATGGTGTTTGAGACTCTCAACACCCCTTCATGTTACATCATTTGATATGACCTGTACATACTGATACTTCGATCTGACTACATCACTTCCCTTCAATCAATTGAATACACAACGCTACAGAAGCCCGCGAGCCAGTCCTATATCAACATGGCATCCGCGGCGCGGAGGGTATCTACACGTCCCCGCCAATCTATGGCAGGAGGTAACGACGAGGGGAAGAAAGATATATGGAGCTCTATGCTAGAAGGGGTTTCCAGCAGCAAAAAGCTCCCGGAAAAGAGCCTCATTGTACTAGGTACTGTGCATTCCCGTTGCGAATATGATCCAGTTTTGAAGCTCTATGTCTGACGATCAGCGGGTAGGTGGCACACCTGAAACCCAACGTGATTTCCTAGAGTCTTTATCGATAGATCCGATAAGTAAGAGAAGACCACCAGATAGATCAAGGAGGCCCCCGATAGCGAATTCCTTTGCTTTAGGATATACGTACCAAGACGTGTTAGATGCGGACCATGAAGGTACGAGACTCAAATTCATTCAAATCCAATAGGCGGCCTAATCGGTATAATAGATATCCTCGCGCGCCTTTCTTTATACCTCCTCTCCGACCCGTCACCTTCTTTTATGCCGCTACTCAAACCGTACCTGAATCCGCGAAGTCTACCGAATACACTCGTAGTTATACTTCTAGATTGGGGACAACCATGGTCTTGGGTACGGCAGTTAAGAGATTGGATGCGAGTGCTACGGTCCCTCATGATCTCATTAGATGACGGGTGCAAAGAGGTATTGGAAGAGAATATCACAAAATGGCGCGATAGGGGACGGCACGGCAATATCGACGGTAGTTCCACAAATAATTTTGACAGCAACGTCACCATACCGCTAGGTCCTGGAGAATGGGATGAGCCGCTAGGATTGCCCCTTTGCGTGGTCTGTCAAAACGCGGACAAGATCGAAATACTGGAACGGGAGAGAGGATGGAAAGAGGAGGAGTTTGATTTTGTGCTCCAATATCTCAGGACGATTCTACTGAAACACGGATCTTCTTTAGTGTACACCATGCCATCAGCTCCGGGTTCGCTACAAACGCTAATACATTCCTCTCTGGGTATACAATCTACGTTGAAGAAGCAGGAGCTCAAGTATAATACCATAGATAGGGACAAAGTACTTGTTCCCCCTAATTGGGACTCGTGGGCTAAAATAAGGATTCTACGGGAAGGATTCGACTTCGAAGGTGTCAGCCAATCATGGTCCATCGATATCCAAGGACAGCATCACGAACAGGTAAATGGTAACCACGTAAATGGCGAGCAAGAGGAAGACCGCCCGCACCAGCAAGAATCAGAATCTGAGGAAGGAAGCGCAGTAGCAATGTACGAGGATACCATCCGTGATCCCGAGCGAGACTCCGCCTTCTCGCAAGCCTTAACCTCTAGTACGACGTCCAGAATCGAAATCGACACGACAGATTCCCAGTCTTTCCTTGCAAAGCAGCTCGACGTGATCGAGCAGTTGAAGTCAGAAGATGACTCGAATGCGGCACTGTCGAAGTCACGGAAGGGCGCGACTTCCATTATGCATAATGATATTGGCAGTGGTGTTGTGGAGGAGCATATTGGGCCGGTGCAGTTCAATATGGGCGGGATTCAGGTCAATGCAGATGATATGGTACAGAAGTTAAAGGTAAGATCGTGCTATTTTTATGAATGGACTAGATGTTGATATTATACACAGGATCGGGAAACCCAAAGAGCAAATGAAGTGATAGAGACTCCGCCACCGGCGCCTACCGGTCCTTTGGGGGACAATAAGTCGGAGAACGAGCAGCTAGCGGCTTTCTTTGAAAACCTGATGAAGAGGACTGGAAGCACGCCTGCGGCAGCTAATACCCCTCGTCGTCCTGAAATGTAGCAAGAACTTTGGTAGCTGCTGGTTGGGTTATGTGTCGTTCGAGGCGTACCGTTCGGGTAAATCATTGTGATCTGTTATGTAGAAAGCGCTACAAGATACCCAGTTTATCAATGTATCCAATGGTCTTCACATGGGAATAAGGCATAATTTGTGGAATCTTTTGCATCCAATGCATCCCGTAATATGCGAATATGGGTATAAAGTATCAACATAATATCTCCATCAGAAGGAGAGCAAGCCTGACCATCGGCAAACCAACCGGAAAAACCCCCATTTATATCGCCGTACCTCTCTCAAAACTATCTCTGATATCGCTCGTATACTTATTATAAAACCTCGCTAGTTTGTCGTTGAACTGCTTGTTCTTGTCGTTGATGTACGTGACATCACCATCCTCATCACCCTTACCCCTATCCCGCCTATTCCTCAAGCGCAACTCCTCCGCTTTCTGCAGTTCCGCAACCAGCCGCTCTACGGCCTCCTTACTCGGCTTGTTTTGCGCAAAGTCAGTGCTTTCCGCGGTGGAATAAAATCTCCCTTCTTTATCAACAGCGATGAGCTCTCCATCTTCTGTTTCTACGACTTCTAATCCTCCGCTCTGGACTGCTCTCTCCACCGCTTCCAACTTTGCTTTCTCGTACGCGGAGAGATCGACGTTCATCTGGCGGATCTGCCGCTTGTAAACCTTCCTCGCCTCCTGAGTGTAGTCTTGGAACACGACCTCGTCTCTGTGCGCCGCCTTTTTCGCTAGCCGCTTGTCCCACTTCTCGCTCTCCTCTACCGTCCAGTCCCAGGCCCGCTTCCGCTCAAAGTCCTCGCCTGAGGCTGCTGCATCGGCTTTTAGCAGCTTGTGCGAGGCGATGGCTTGCTTGCGGGCGAGAGTATTGAGGAGCTCTGGATTGGTGGCTGCACGTTGCGCTTCTGCGGTTGATTCTTTCAGATTCTGTTTTCGTGAAGCTGCTTGTCGGGCTTGGAGTGCTTTGAAGCGTTCCTGTCTGGAGAGAGTAGATGATGGTGCAGAGGAGGATTCTGCGGTTGGTTGGGAGGGGGCAGATGATTCTGCCGCGGGAGATGTTGAGGCGACGAGTACTTCTGGAGCTGACGTGGATTCTGATTCTATGGGAGCTTCGCTTTCTATGAAACGCCGTTTGGTAGGTCCATCAATGGGTTGTTCATGAAGAGACGATTTGCGTTTGTGTAGTGTAGACATTGTGAGCGTTCTGTTAACGAGGGTGGAGATGCGGTATGGATAGTAACTGGGAGTATATGTGGATTTTGGGTTGTGGAGCGTCAGCAAGGGGGTGTGAGGATGGGTATAAGGAGAAGATGCTGTTCAAATGCTGAGTGACGTTACGAGGGTTTATGGATGTTCGATGTGATGCCAAGCTTCCTTAGTCAGCACAAAGTTTCCTGTCTTAATCATGGGTTGCGGGTCGAATCCATAATCAACGATTTGTACCTTTCGGTAACCATATTTCCAAATGCTCCAGCGATACAGTAAAACACTCTGTATCTTCTGCAAACGCCAGACTGCCTCATTGGCACGCCGCAATGTCAGGAATGTAAGCACAACTAATTGTATTAGAGATGACTATTGGCAGCTTAATCGGGAGGTTCAACATCAGATAGGTCTCGCCAGTCCAGTCAAAATATTAGAAGAAAGACTTCTTGATGGGGAATCGAAGAGAGCATGGAACACGAAATTACGAAAAAGTGAGAATGAAAAGAGACTATATCAACAAGACAGGACAGCTTCCTCAGTGATCCGAGAGGCTCTCATAAATCAACGATCCGACCGATTTTCCCATGAAGATCAACTACCACAACATGTAACTGTTATAAGACGAGTTCTGCGTGACCAGTTGAGAGAATGTGTATTTTCTAAAGACTTGATACGAGTTATCAGAGTCTCCATAGAGCAGCCGAGGGTTGCGCAAGAACTTGTACACATTCAGCCGACTATTAAACAACGCTTAAAGGTCATCCGCAAGAACGAAACCTCCGAAGCGTTCTCTACCACAGTCAACCAAATAATCTACATGATGGAGGCTAAAAGTCTTGTTGTTAGCTCTGAAATTTGGGCCATCGGGCTAGCATCAGCATCGCACACAGACTCGCTGCCGGGCATAAAAAGATATCTGAAAGCACATAGGGATAACGGTATTATCATACCCTCACACTTATTTATGGCCCTAATCACTAGGCTGGATCCTGGGATGGTTGGGGACGAGTCTAAGGAGCTCCGCTTGCGGAAGGAGAAAATGTCTAAGGAGCTGCGCTTGTGGAATAATGAAGAGTTTAATGATTTCTGCTTGTGGAATAAGGAGGAGCTGTTCCAACTACTTCTTGGCTTTCCGGACTCCTCTGCGGATCAAGCCCATCATTTGGGATCATTCTTGGATCGAGATAATTGGCCAATATATCAAGCTTGGATTCAATTGCTTGCAAACTGGGGAGCAGGTAATGAAGTGTGGAAGGAGTGGGAATGGTGGGAGAATAGCAGTACCCGACAATCGAAGACGCTATCGAAAGATCCGCAGGGGAATTCAATCACAGCACAGGCACTGGGAGACCAATGGTTCATTGAGCAGCTCTTCCATACAGGAAACCTAGAAAGGGCCTCCCAGGTGGTCAAGTCGTCCGGAATAGATTTTAGTATGCTGAGCTTTGAGGTAAGGAATGGGCTGCTAGACAACCCGGAATATGCCACATTATGGAAACACGAGATCAGTGAAGAGATGAAGGAGCAATATAGCGGTAAGCTACAGAAGATTGAAGAGACCCTCGGCATACAATGGGTCAAAGATGGCGATACTGGGCACCATGTGTTCTTATCGGATGCGTTCGGACCGACCCCCGACTTTACGAAACTTCCCCCTGGAGACTCAAGTTGAAGGGTTTTGCGAATTGAATGAACAGTCATTGGAAAGAGTTCCTTCTGTCCCACGTTGCCAAATTTAAAGGCGCTCTTCGGATCGAGTGTATGATCTCGATGCTCATGAAGAATTGTATAGTACGTGTTTATATAAACTTGAAGAACTATTTACCGTCAATACTTCATTGCAACTAACTCGGCCCTGATTCAGAAATTTGAAGATGTAAGAGCATTGCTATCATTCCCAATTGTCGCAACCGGCAATCTCGATCGTAATCTTTCTATAACTTCACTCTCAAGGCCACAGACATCTCTCAAATATTGCTCGGCATTCCCGTATGTCCTGTTCAATGCTTCCAAAGCCGCTATCATATTTTCTTTCCTATATAACGCAATTAATTCTCAAAGAGTAGTGTCATTTTTGAGTAACAAACCCCCTTGGTTGCCTGCAAGGCGGGAGCTGTGCTTACCTTGCCGTAACCATCCTCAATACCGCTTCCCGTCCCTCTTCTCCTCGGTCTTTAAATACCGGATTTGCGCTTAGCTTCTCAATAAAGAACGGCATCAACTCCGTCAGTCTGCTCACGTTAGCTTCGGCTTCCTTTACCAGCGCTCCAGCTCCAACTTCCAATTCGTGCTTCTTCCTTGAGGGTTCAACAGATATTAAAGCTCAACCTTCAATTAGAAGGTTTACACAGAGACTCACCCAGCAATAGTCAATTCATACTCCTTTGCCACATCCTCATCCCCCACCCCTAACATTGATAACAGCACCGCAACGAAGATACCCGTTCGGTCCTTCCCCGCAGTACAATGAATCACGCAAGCAGAGTCAAGGGTCCCGAAATCAGCGATCCAGCGAAGTATTCTCGCAACGGTGCTTGGTCCAGCGGCGAGCATATCCATATACGCCCTTGCAAAGCCCTACTATCGATGTTAATACGGGGTACTTTAGGGCTTTCTTCCTTTCAGGGGCAGCTGTGATGGTGACGGATGATGAGGGAAAGAGTGATGGCATACGTCTGCACCTCCGTGTCCATAATCTCGGTATCTCACTGCGATCTTTTCGGGCGAGTAGTCTTCGTCTCTGAAGGCTGGGGTCCAGATTCTTTCTATGTCGGTAACGGGACCGTCGCCAGTGGTGAAGGGCTTGAGCTTTCCATCGGAGGTTAGTTGCTCTGAAGATGTTAGATTAAGTGTAATTGGTGCATCCTATCAAAAAAAGACCTTAATACGAAAGAAGGCGCTCTAGTCAGATGCTTCCTACCTAGATCTTCTATGCTACCACTGAAATTAAAACCACTAATATACTCTCTACATTCAAATTCATCCCACTAACCCCACTGTCCCCTTTTCCTCTAACATGAAAACCATATCCTTCCCCCCTTCGCAGTTCCCTCATTCACCAGAGAACATCGCCAAACGCAAATTAAGCAAGACACAAAAGGAGTAGTATCTTACCCGCCTTTTTCAACTCAACAGTGCTCCTTAAATCAAACACCACTTTCACCCTGAGGCCTCTCAGCCGCTTAATCCCCTCCGCAGTAACCGCATCCGGTCCGGCACACCTGTAAACAATTCCTCGTTTGACAGTTTGCGTTACCGGGCCGTGGATGTCGCGGAAGTTATGGATGCCGGGGATATGGTGGAAGGGAGGTGAGGGAAGGGGTGAAGCCATGGCCGAGTATAGTATGGGGGTATCAAAGTACGGTACCAGTTACGTAGAACAAAAGTCAATTTTTATAGATTCGCAATTTCTCTATTACTCTTCATGCATCTCTATTTATTATACTTGACAAGCGGCCGAGGTAGGAGGCGAGGATATGCGCCGTGGTGGAGACTGCGGTCTCGGCTGTTGATCCGGTTTCCGCTTCCGGTAGTCTAGATTGTGAGATGTCGCTAAGATGCAGATAGGAGAATGCGGCAGTGAGATTTAAGTTCGCGAAATATATCTCTTATGTCAGTATCTAATCGATTGTATAACGGTGTGGTATCTCTTCAGTGTGAATAACAGTATGCACACCCCCTATCCACACATCTTCGGACTGGTATTCCGCGGACACCTGTAAATGCAGACACCATAGGAGAACAGAGAACACCACGCCTGTAACGCCCATGCTCCGTAGTAAAGTCGAGAGTTCAGTCCTCGAGGTAGCGTCTCCATCCTTCTCTATACACTACCCTCTTGCCATCCTCCCCATATCCTACCACAAACTTCTCCCACCGCGCATCCTGTCCTGCACCAATGACGAGAACAACTTCATCGCTCACCCATGCAGCTATGCCCTTAGGTGGCAATCCGCCAGGAAGGCCAGGAATTGGCGCATTCCATGCAAGTGAACTCGAACTGCGAGCTCGCGCTTGTTGTAGCAGCGGTTCCTCTCCGATTTCAAAGTGCGTTGAGCAGGACGAATACGTATCTGAAAAGACGCGTGGCATCAAGGGGATTTTGGCTAGAATACCCCATTTCTGCTTGTGCTCATTTGAATCATCTGAGGTATGATGAGGGAACTCGGGGCGAGGAGACGATGACGCCGGACGTGCAGGGTGTGGAAGCTCGAAGATGTGGAGGGTTGACTTGTCAGATGTAACGGCTAACAGAGAGCTGGAGGGAGAGATTGATAGTGAGAATATGGTGGCAGGGTCGACACCACGCCGAAACTCTGCGAGTTTGGCGCAGTTTGCCGTACTGTATAGTCGGATGAGAGTTCCAGTTTCGCTAGCAGTAGCTAGTAATTCCCCGTCCGTGCTGATTGTGATTGCACGGAGAGGCGTATTATGAGCGGGCATGATACTAACGTTACGAGTGGATAACTCAACTAGTTGCACCTGGCCAGGGGTTCGTCCCGGAAACGCGAACTTCTTCTCTCCCAAAGAGCAAAGTCCAAAGGGATTGTTAGCCGTCTCGAAGACAGCAATCTTGGTGGGGGAAGAAGAGAGGGGATACAAATTCACACTGTTATGCAATACCACGACGATATGAGACCGTGATAGACGCACGCCTTGCACCGGTGTACGAAACTCCATCTTACAGACCTCCCTCTGCTTCTTGTCATCCCATATTACGACCTTGTTCTGCGGAAACTTGGGCTGCTTGCCACCTCCAACAAGGGCAAGTAAGTTAGACGTACCCACCATCTCAGCGCAACCTATGCCCGCACCTAGCTCTCGAACGACGAAACGGTCGCATGTGTTCGACCGGTATATGTGAAAGCCTGTGTCTAGGGCAACGGAGAAACAGCTGTTGTTCCCATTGAAAGAGGCTGAGAGCGCGGCTGGTCCAGTAGACTCATCGATAACTCTTCGAGTATTCATATTCGAATATCAGGAGGGTAAAAGTCTAGGTTATTGATAGTTAGGTGGGAGGAATCCGTGGATGTCTAGATTTGGTCCGGCCTAGTACTGATGAGCGCTTCAAAGAGATTAGTCATGAAACGTGCGGATAAGATGCATCTTCAGCAGACAAGCAGCGCCTGCCAAGCAGATCAACTGCATATACTGCACACTGAGAGTAGGTGTTGTCAGGTATGAAGATGTTGCCTGAGAGCCTGCAGAGTGCAGACGTGATGAATGGAAGCTGAGCTAACGACCGTTGAGGGTTTCGGGGAAATCAGTTAGTCACGTGAAAGAGGAATAAAGTTTCGCCGTTCCCCCAGATAGCTGCGCACAGACCAGTATGTTTCCCAAGGGGAAAGTGCAAGGGTCTCCTTTTTTTGGGACGTCAAAAGAGTAGAAGGTGCAACTGTGAAGCTGTTCCATCTGCTCAACATCGTCGTCAACATCACCCATCACACTTGAGTCGCGGCTCATCTTCCATTACAACCCCTTCAGACATTTGATATTTCTCCAATTCAGCGCGCTCAACACCTCAGTTGAGCGTTCAATGAGTTTTACTGCTAGACCGCAGTACAACATGTCTTCACCTTCCAATGCTGTGAGCCAGTCCCAACCCTCTTCCAGACTCTACCACACATAACATTGGCCGGTCAATGTACTTAGGCGCGCAATAAATTGGACACATAGACTGACATTTGTATTTCAATCCAACACAGATCAAGATCCGCAGGAAGAAGAATGTCAAGAAGGGTATCCAGTTCTGTTTGATGGTCTGCGGTGCTTCAGGCACAGGTATGCAGCTTGTCCCACCAGTCACACCAGCGAAGCCGGAGGTGGAGACGCTGACAACAATCTCTGCATAGGCCGAACAACTTTTGTCAATACCCTTTGCGGCAAGAAAGTCCTCGCTCACAAAGATTCGGATGACCCGTCCAGTGCACACTTGGAAGAGGGTGTCAAAATAAAACCAATCACAGTCGGTATGTCGTGCAACGAGCGTCTGAGCATTAGGCGATGGCCACGCGAGCATCGTTAACACATACTAGAACTTGAACTTGACGAGGAGGGCACGCGTATTTCGCTCACCATTGTCGACACGCCAGGTTTTGGAGACCAGATCGACAACGAAGCAAGGTGCGCCACCACAAAGTTTTCACATCCTGCTGGAGTCATGAACTAATTACGCTCCAATTAGCTTTTCTGAAATTGTTGGCTATCTCGAGAGGCAGTACGATGATATTCTGGCCGAAGAGTCTCGTATCAAGCGTAACCCTCGATTCCGCGATAACCGCGTGCATGTTTTGCTTTACTTCATCACCCCTACTGGCCATGGGTAGGTCTCCGATGGAGTTAAGATCTCCACATGATGCATATGCTAACTACGTTAGTCTCCGCGAACTCGACATTGAACTGATGAAGCGGCTCTCGCCGCGTGTGAACGTCATTCCCGTCATTGGAAAGGCCGATTCCCTCACCCCAGCCGAACTGGCAGAGTCTAAGAAACTTGTCATGGAGGATATTGAGCATTACCGCATTCCCGTATATAACTTCCCCTATGACATCGAGGAAGACGACGAAGACACTGTCGAGGAGAACGCTGAGCTGCGTGGCCTAATGCCATTCGCAATTGTTGGGTCAGAAGATGTAGTTGAGGTCAACGGTAGACGAGTCCGTGCCAGACAATATCCGTGGGGTATTGTTGAGGTCGACAACCCTCGCCACTCAGATTTCCTTGCAGTAAGGAGTGCGTTGTTGCATAGCCATCTTGCTGATCTTAAGGAAATCACGCATGATTTCCTGTATGAAAACTACCGTACTGAGAAACTTAGCAAGAGTGTTGAAGGTGGTGCCGCTGCGTATGTGGATCCTAGACACTTTACGAGTAAAGGATGATTGCTAACAATTGCTTGCAGAGATTCCTCCATGAACCCTGAAGACTTGGCCTCACAGTCCGTGCGTCTAAAGGAGGAGCAGTTGCGTCGGGAAGAGGAAAAACTCCGTGAAATTGAGGTCAAGGTACAGAGGGAGATTAACGAAAAGAGACAGGAACTCCTGGCTCGTGAAAGCCAACTCAAGGAGATCGAGGCGAGGATGCATAGGGAGCAGAGCGGCGCGCTACCTGACAACGATGGCGACGAGGCTTGAAGGATCCAATGTTAATGCAGATTGGGGACCGGTGCTCTGTTCCGGGTATGGAAGCTGCATAATCGAACGGGCGCCATGCTCTTTGCAAAGCATGTTAGGGTATGCTAACGGTCTTTGAAGCAGTTTCATTGGTTGTGGGTGTTGGAGGTGTTTTTCTACCGTGTCCAAAATGAAAGGGCTGTTGTGGGTTCTATCATACTATGCTGGTCAAACCTTTCTTATGTCGTTCTACCCTTCTATACTATTCCCCCTTCTATATAGGAATTGATAATCGATCGATGATCTTTGCACATCACCCTGTTTTTGATATGAATTGTTCTGTTTTAGGCGACCGCTAAACTGTTACAGCTGAGCCGAGCTCGGCTTGATCTGGAGCAACGTCTTCAATAGACAAGTCAAGCCGAGAAAGGGATACACAGCGGCTCTGTTTCGAAGAATTTTTCACTTGTTTGTCCAGGGGTTTTTTTGAACGGGATTCTGTATATGGATCTTTGTGGGTATCTGGGGTTGTCCGCGCCAATTGCGCCATGATGGAAAGCCTTCTCTTGACGTCCAGAAGACACGGCAACAGTGCTTACACGCCCCATGTACTTTCCCTTCCTACATGATTGACCTTATCATTGAAATCTGCGGACTACAACATTAAGGTTCCAGGACCTGTTGGTCTTTCTCTCAGAAGTTCGTACTGAATAGCTGCATATGGGGAAGGGAATTCGCCGGGAACTATTCAAGCATAGTTCAGCTCAAGCAGCGGCCTACAAGCATACGGAATATCAGCAGACAATCAGAACATTTGAAAGTAATACGCTAGACCAGCCAGTTGATGTATGTCTCAGAGCTAGAGCAAGGAGAAGAAGAAGACCAGTGCCGCCACGGCTTGCTGGCTCGAGTTGAGGCAGTATGGTAAATGGTAGAGATTGGTCAACAACCGCAATTGCCACGTTCGCATCGATGAGCCGTTCGTCGATCAAGTATGAAAAGCAGTTCACTTAGGAAACTTGATTCAGTAGATATGGGGTAGCTGAGAGTCGAAATTCTCTGCCATATCTGCATCATCCGCGAGTAGCCTGTACTGGACAGTAACAAGGCTAGAACAACTAGATACTGTACGTACCCCTCATTATTCCCACTCCCCTCCCCCCCAATTCTCATTCCCATCCGCCAATACCCCAGTCTTCTCCTCCACGATCCGTACCCCTCCCCTAATCACTACGCCTCCACAATAACGAAACAGATGAAAGGTGTGGGCGGCTTGCGCGGTCCTGATTGCTTCTCTTACCCCATAATTCTTTTCTCCACAGATAGCAAATCGGCTTGCGGTGGCCCCTTGCTAACTGCACCTAGAACCCCATCTACCACGAACACCACGAATACCACGAATACCTCGAGCCAAAATGACGTGCAGGCCACTTGTGTCTTGCTCAGCGCAACTTTTGGTCCGTTCCCATGTCACTAATGGACCCAACATATCCTTCTTCCATGTCTCTTGGGAAAAGATGGCGCGTCTGCCGCACCCTCTGCTAACCGAGACAAGCTTCCAGGTGATCTATCAAGATATGCACACGACCAGCGAGAGAGCATATAGACGCTGCTGAGATTCGACTTCTCCAAGGTGACATGATGGAATGGGGCCTGAACGATGATCGACTCGCTAGTTCTACGACCAGCCACTTCTCTCAAACTCGGTTTCCATGTTTCTGCATGAGTGTGCCAGAGAAATCTTTATTCCTCGCATGCAGGGACAGCCGTAGCTTCACACGCTTGATGCGGTGATGCACGGCAATAGCGAAGTTGTTGAGTACGTATAGATTGTCTTGAAAATCTCACCAATTACGAGCGCCATCACCTGATTGGGACATACTGTGGCCCATATTGTATGCTTTGACCTTTGCTTGCACCCGTTAGTCTCTAAACAAACTTCATGTGAAGTCGGGGTGGTTAGCCGCCATACTTCATCAGGCACACCTTTACACACTGTTCCCTCTGTACCGACGACTTTGGACGTCGATCCTTGCTGGCGTCGATTCAATTTGCCAATGGCATCCTGCATCAACCGTTATAGTCTCCAGTCTCGGATGAACTACCTCTGCCCCGATAATCAATACCTTCGGCCTTTCCTTATCCTCCCTTCTCACCTACGGCCTAAACACGAATGTAATCATGATTCTGCGTCAAGAGCGCTTCTCGTAGAAAATTGAGCGTCAGGATAGCATCCCCTTTAAGACTAATCCCGTTCGCCAAGGTAGCAATTCACTTTTCAAACTGACATCAGAATGTACTGGTTCCACATTTCCATATTATAGGCATCTGCTTGCTCATCAAGTGGCGTTCTTTTATGTATCCTGTAACTAGGTATCTATCTCCTCGAGTGACATTCTCGTTTTCCTATATGATCATGTTGGTCTATTATAACTCCCCCTTCTGCAATTCCTCATTTGTCCGTTTCTTTGTCCGCTGTATGTACTCTCCTATTTGGGTCAGAATGTATATGTCCGCAGAGTAACTTGTTGACTTGTCTTCACCGTATCATTGGGGTCAGGATTTTGTGTCTTCAAAAGCTTTTGTTTTACTTCTGCTCGTTTCCTTTTTCAAAACCGCCTCCTTTCTGCTTCTGTATTCACGAAGAACTCCCTGATCATGGCACCACAAGAAAACATCCCTTTGGTAAGTTCACGGTAAAATTTTGTGTACGTATTCCAATCTGACCTTAGTTCCCATAGTCTGCGAACATTCTTGGAGTAAGCACTCTTAATTCCACTTATCCTAGAATAACTAAGTCCTGATTCCTATATTCAGACGATTGGCACAAGTACGTTGATCTGCTCATGCTCCCGTCTCTTTTGCTAATAATATCCGCAGTGTACGTTATGAAAACCTCTTTCACTCCCGCGTCGTTGCTAACAGTATCTGTTTGAAGTTGCTGGTGTGTCCAGGTAAGTGTGGAATAACTGCTAAACGTCGAGGATTTATCTCTAACATCATTTGAAGATCATTCCACAGTAAGCACTAAATATCCTCAATTGATCTATGTTTCTAAGAAGATTAGAATATGGTACAACTGGCACCGTAAAGATACCGAAGGCCTCCCCGGAATGATGTTGTTTTTGTGGGCAGCAGGTGAATCTTTCTACCAAGAGATGAAAAATAGTTATGTCTAATAGAAATCAGGGACCGTACCCCTTGGAGCCTATGCGGTTGTACAAGTGAGAGGATAGAGATATCTTAAGATAAACAGGTACTGACTTGTCTAGAATTTCAATATACCAATTCAAATCCAACCACAGGTCTTCGGAGCTCTAACAATGATATGCTGGGCTCAAACATTGATCTATCATAAGTATAAGAGCATCAACTCCTTTTGCACTATATATCATGCTGATGTATATTTCTAGCCGCTGGCGGGTTTGGACCGCAAGCCTATTCGTCACAGCAGTAGCGATTCTCTTCGCAGGTGCTGAAGCAATATTGATCTTAACGCTTCGTGTAAGTATAAATGCTTTTACTTGTAAGTCAGGGTCTAATACATAACAGGGACCGTACTCCAGAGGTATATCTTGGCCAGTGACAATGGTAGGCATTATATCTGCTGTTGTTCTTGCGGCCGGACTCATTCCGCCCTACTTTGAACTGTGGAAACGTAGTGGACGGGTAATCGGAATTAATTTCGTCTTTCTGACCATCGACTTTGCGGGTGGCTTCTTCTCCCTCATGGCTCTCGTCGCTCAACAAACATTCGACTACCTAGGCGGTGTACAATATATTATCTGCTTGATCCTTGAAATAGGTATCTTTGGTTCCCACTGGATCTGGCTATACCGTACTCGAACCATACGAAAAGAAGCCAAATCGGTTAGCAAGTCTTACGACGAGTACGTCGGTGAAAAGGAAGGAAAAGTTAAGAATGAATCACTAGATGTTGACCTTGAAAAGGGGATGACAGAGAAAAGGCTGAGCATCGAAACCAAGTCAACAAGCTCGGTATAATAATAACGACATATCACTCATCAATAATCTTAATAAGAAAGACAATGATAAAGCGGCGCTTTGTCTCACGGCAATGGGTTAATGACGGAGGTTTATTTGATTTTTGGGAACGTCTTACGACGGAGGAAATCTGATTTTGAACGGACACATTCAACGATGGAGGTATTTGTGCTTCAATTTATCGACATCTGGCGCGTGGGAGGCTTTTTGATCTAAAATTCTCTGTTCTTTGGGAGGATATTCTTTGCGACTTTTATCTCGTTGGTTTTGGTATGCACTTATGGGCCCGTTAAGACATTTCCTGTACACGCAGTGGAGAAGTGCCGGTCGAACCCCTGAGAAGATACCCCTAGCTCATACAGCAGGCCAGATAGTCTTTTTCTATGGTAAGCATACAGCTAGCTAGGATATCATGACCCGGGAGAAAGTTATTGGGGTCTTTCATTGTTGTTCTTCGTGGAATCTTACAGTACATCTTGATTTATGTAGTATTGGGAGAGGTTAGTGGTGCTCTTAATTTCGATATGGAGTACACCCGAAAACAATAGTAGGAGGAGTGGAATAGTGCAAGTACAACGTTCTTTTCAATCCATCATGATGATCTTTGCTCGAAATACATAGAAGTTGGTGGATGAGTCGTCGTGATTGAGGTTGCTTAAGGGTCAAGCCCTTATTGGTCAGATGATCAATGTGGAACATAGCTCTTGGCGTCGCGCTTTGACCATCAAGTGGGAGACACCAGCTTAAGATCCGTCATCACCTCCGCATCAGTCACAACGTCAATATCAACCTCTGACCTAGTGAATTCCATACCTTTCTGCATCAGCAGAACCACTTTCTAACTCTCACCCATACATCTTTCGATTTGCACGATGGCCGCGAATACGAAATATCAGCCAGCTCCTCAGCGGGATTCCTTTGAAGATGAGCCGGGCTACAACCAGCCGCCACCCTCATATCAAGCTGAGGCATCCACCAACGCTGGCCTTTATGGAGCGGTTCCTCGCAGCGAGGATGATAATCTTCCAGATGACTTCAAGGTCGGTGAAGCACCATTTCTTCTTCTGTTTTGTGAAAATGGTATTATGACAACCCGCTGACAGTGTTACAGTTCGGAGGTGTTGTGTCTGAAGCCACTCTGGATATCAGAATGCAGTTCATTCGCAAAGTCTATGCTATTCTGTAAGTTCTAGTTCATCCTTATGCATGTACATCGGCTAATCATCCAAGTACTGTCCAACTGTTGGCCACCGCAATTCTAAGCTCGATATCGTTCTACAGCTCTGGTTATAAATCCTGGATCCAGTCGCATGGTTGGATGATGTGGATATCTCTCATCGGAGCCATAGGATTCCTACTTCTCACATTCTGGAAGCGCAAGTCATACCCTACGAACCTTCTTTTTCTCGCTGGCTTCACGGCTATGGAAGCGTACTCCGTCTCTGTCATAACCTCCTTTTTCGATTCCGCAATTGTCATCGAGGCCGTTGTGTTTACACTCGGAATCTTCATTGCTTTGACCCTTTTCGCTTGCCAGACCAAATATGATTTCACGTCTTGGATGCCATACCTGTTTGGAAGTCTATGGGTCTTGATTCTCTTTGGTTTCGGATACATGTTCTTCCCCTACAGCAGCACCGTTGATCTCGTATACGGAATTGTTGCGGCGCTGATCTTCAGCGGATACATCCTCGTTGATACTCAACTCATCATGAGACATTATCATGTCGAGGAGGAGATCGCAGCAGCTATTTCCTTGTACTTGGACATAATCAACCTTTTCCTCGCTATCTTGAGGATCCTCAACAGCCAGCAGAACAATTAGAGTACTCAACATAATGGCTGTAAGTTGGTCTGTCTAGTTTCGTAGCGCGGATAAGATTCGAAGATAATATTAGGTTTTGCATCACGGTTAGGGGCAAAGGGAATCCCTAATGAGATGGTCAGTTTCCTCCCCTTTTCCGGTCTCTTTGGCGTGACACTGGCAATGGTCTTTGTATTTGTATGGTTCTAGATCAACACTATTACGTCTGTTCCTATATTAATGAGACATGCACGTGATTATGGTTTTTTTATCAAAAGGTTGCATTGCATCACAAAAGTATTCTGGAAGGTGATATCGCATAAAAAGGCAACGGGGAATACTGGAAGATTATGATTGGTTGAGTTGGTTTTATATTTCGCCGAGGCCAGTGAACTTTGCAGATCGAATGGGAGTGCATTGTCAAAGCCCTCTTCAACACCAAATCATTCTCCTCACAACTCCACATACCCCCTGTGATAATAGCAACAACTTTCTCGTTCATTCCCTGTCGCACGCTGGTAATAACTAATAAAGATTCTCGCTTTCGCTTTTACTCTTTTACAGACCCATCTATCTACCGGAAATTCTAATTGACCGACCGCTACCTAAACCTCTCCTACCAGCAGAGAAAAGGAAAATCTTCCCCACATTCTCTCAATTGGCCCACACACCGCCTATCTTTTCTCAAGCCCAGAATCCCTTGGCTATCCCTACCTCGAATCTACCCCTATCTACAATTTTGCGATTGTTCGAAGCTCCCATTCGCGCAGAAATCCCATCACACCAAGGTACAGCTGGAGTCAGGACCCAAATGACGGTGTATATATAACTCCTTCTCTACCCCACGCTCGTTTCGCTGGTTTTGGAAGTTTTGGAATGGAAATGGTTGTAGAAAAAGATATGCCAGGTGTCTCTACAGAGCTATATACCCACCCTGCGCCCAAGAGAAATCACCTCCCCAATGGTCAAGAGAAATTGGTTCAGCATGCACACCCTGATGACGGTGCTAGACCTCTAGAAAAGGGCAGACGGCGTAGTTCAAAAGCAGAGAAACCAAAGAAGCAAGATGATAGTCTAATAGGGAGCCTCTGCAGCACCATTGTGGACCATCAGATAGGTACAGTGCTCTTAATAGCTCTTCTTCTAAACCTAACGCTGACCATTACAATCGCAGGTCTCTCAGTAAACCTCCTTCTACTCCTCGTACTCACCCACATTTGTTTTCCCCGTGCTCGTAGGCGCACTCGCAAATTTCTCTCTCTCTCCTATTATGACCCCGAAACTGGCCTTTATACCCAGGGGCTCGATGATATTCCGTTCGTCGTGTTTTGGATCATCGTTTTCACTGGATTAAGAGTTGTTGTTATGGACTATGTCTTGATACCGTTCGCGAGGTGGGGCGGCATCAGGAAGGAAAAAGCCATGGTTCGTCTAGCAGAACAGGGTTGGTTGCTTGTGTATTATTCGGTGTTCTGGACGCTAGGAATGGTCAGTCGGAAATCCGGACAATTCGTGCATACATACCATGCGAATGGGTCCTAAGATTATGGACACCGTGCTGATATTAGAGTAGTACATCATGTACAATTCGGATTACTGGCTTAATCTCAAAGAGTTGTGGACGGATTTTCCGACGCGCTCGACCAGTGGGCTCATGAAGTGGTATTACCTCGTCCAATTCGCATTCTGGATTCAGCAAATCATTGTTGTAAATATTGAGGAGAGACGAAACGACTATCATCAGATGTTTACGCACCACATCATTACCTGTATCCTCATGCTCTTCAGCTACGGTTACTACCAGACTAAAGTAGGCAACCTGATCCTTTCACTCATGGATTTAGTGGATATTGTTCTCCCAGTAAGTTTCCGCTCACTCAATCATCATTTCCGGGATTGATTCTCTAATGAAACTCCAGCTCGCCAAAATTCTCAAATACTTCCGCTTTCAAACAGCCTGCGACGTCGCTTTCGGCGTCTTCATCCTCACCTGGGTCGTCACCCGCCACATCTTCTATCCCATGGTCTGCTGGTCCATCCACGCCGACGTACCCAGCATCATGCATTACGGCTGCTACGACTCCACCACCGGGGCCAAAATCTCCTCCTCCGGCGGCAGCGACATCCTAAAACACATCTTCCAAGGCTACACGAACCCAGGTGGCGAAGTCTGCTTCAACGAACGAATCCGATGGGCCTTCCTCGGATTACTTCTCGCGCTACAAGTAATCACACTGATGTGGTTCATCATGATCGTCTCTGTCGCCGTCAAAGTCCTAAGCGGCAAGGGCGCAGACGACAGCAGGAGCGACGACGAAGAGTGCGGTGACGAAGACGACTTACTCAGCGACATCGAGACCGCGGTCAAAGACGGCATGACGCACGTCCCGCAGTCCGCGAAGCCGCTGGAGAAGGAGGTCGGCGTGGAAGGCCTGAATTTCACGCGGCAGAGCAGTCCGAGGGTGAAGGGGAAGGCGTATAGACAGAGTAGCGGTGGGATCGGCGGCAGAGCGAGCGGGATCAGTATACCGGGCCATGGGGACCGGAAGGAGCTTTTGGGTCGCATCGGGTGCGATAAGACTACTTCTTGAGATTTTCGGTAGAGGAACAAAAGAGAAGAGGGTTCAGATAGTTTTATTGTTTGGTGGAAAAAGGGGCATATACCTTTTGTTGTTTACACTAAGACGCACCCGCCGCTTGAGAGAGGGGAATTGTATTTGTCCTACCTTATTATTCCCCCCTTAATTCTCTCGAAAAGTGCGATATTGAGACTCGAACGTTTGGCACGTGCAAATGGCAAATGCGGTTAGCGTGGGCTATGTTTTTCTCTCGGCTAATATTGGATCGGAGGACCCTTATTCAGCGCCACAAGGGGGTCCGTGATCTCATCCTGCAGTTATAGGTTTTTACCGTCACCGTTTGAAAATGGGAGGGTGGTCAGCAATTCCAACCTAACTTACCAAGGTACCTCCTTACTTTCCATATGATAGGGGAGTCGAGTATATGCGTATGGACGGAGTGACATTGACGCGAGGCCATTGGGTTAAGGTGGTGTTGGTGTAAGTGGAGGGGGCGGAGGTACCTCAGGAACGAGATGCTTTTTTACTGTACATTATTGATTGATACATGGCGGGATACATACTTGGATCTCACTCCAATAAGGTAGAGATGCGAGTTCCCTATCCGGAGCGGCATAGGTAGATATCACACTTCACTCCACCGCACCATCTTCAGATCGCTGGTATTAGAACTCGAAGGGAGACATGGATGGGACATTGTTCGAATATCTGTGATTTGTAGCATAGATTTTTCCCTTCGCCCCAAGTTTGTGTCAAGCACATGCACTCTACTATAGAACTACCTTAGTTCTCCAGAAGACTTCCCCTCCAACTTCCAAACAAAAAAAAGAAGTAGATGGTCTGATAAGCCCGACGTCTATGGCCGTCTTCCTTCCCTTCCCCGACTGTCCCATCTGAAGTTTCTGAACAAAAGCTTCCAAATCATGCAATCAACATAATCGGTTTCAAAATAAGTAAGCATATCTAGCTTTGTGATAAAAAGTGTTAAGAAGTTGGGTGTAATAGTGAATAAAGCCCAACCTTCCCTTCGAAGAAAAAACCCATTCGTAGATCGCAAATACGCCAGCCCACAAAAACAACCCAAACAAGCCTAGCCGCCATGCAGATGGAGTGAGGAGAAAAAGGGGTGGTTTTTCGTGAGATTTCGTATGTCGTAATATAGTTGGGAGAGAGACACACCGTCAGAGACCCAATTGATGGACGTTTTCTTTTTTACAAAGAGTTTTGTAGATGAATTATTTTGGGAAGTTAAATTATGCCACTTTTCGAATCAGTGATAACACCCCTCAGTATGCTCGATGGTTGGCCGCATGTAGCTTCGACGCTGCTCGCCTCTTCTCCCCGATACTCGCAGCTTCCGTTCCGTCATCTTTCATGGTCTCTTTGAACCATGGATGCTTCAGTGCCTGCTTAGCTGTGATTCGTTTCTCCGGATTGTAGACGAAGATCTTCTTGAGAAGATCAAGGAACTTCTTGTTGAATTCTGTGTGAGGGGGAATGGTTTCCTACGACTATTAGCATGGCATTCTTCACCAAAATCCTGATATACCACTTACATGTAACTTCTTCATCGCTTTCACGTATTTCCTTGATGCTTTTGGTGTTTCCGTGTTTGGGTAATCGAGTTTCTGACCTTTGAAATATCTAGGCCAATGTTAGCTAACTTTAATGAAATTGGAGAAAATAAAAACATACTGTGCAGCCTGATTGGGGTTCCTCGACCGTCCCTCTGATCTACAAACCGCTCTGATCAAATCCTTGTCTAGCTTGCCACCACAGACCGCTTCCATCATTGCTAGATGCTCGAGGTTGTCGTGAGTCTGAAATAAAGCATCACCTGTGAAGAATTCCACTAAGATACATCCAATACTCCACATATCACACGGGAAGCTCCACCCAAGATTGAGGATGATTTCTGGTGCTCGGTAATGCCGTGTTGAAACCACAGAGGAGTGATATTCGTCATTGAAAGTGGCAGATCCAAAGTCGATTAACCTGATCTCGGGGTCCAGAAGAACTTTCCTCTGGCGTGCTGAACGAGCTGTAGTAGTTGATGAAGATGGAATAGTTCGATTATAGGTGAATGTTTGGTATGCGTTGTTGACCAGAAGAATGTTCTCTGGCTTGAGATCGGTGTGGATGAGGTTCAGATCGTGGAGAACTATCATAGATCAGTAACGGTATCCGGCACAAAAAGAGAAGTAATGGCTTACAAGCAACGCTGGTGAGAAGCTGACGAGCGAAGGACTGAATATGGGTATTTGGGAATGGTGTGAATTGGTTCGATTTCAGGAAGTCGAACACGCTTTGACCATATAGATCGGTGACAATACAGATGTGGTTTCTGAAGTCGAAACAATCCCTGAGATGAATACATTTGTTCCGGTTCTGTTTGTCGTTTGACGCCAAGGTGGAGAGAACTCGTAATTCGATTCGAGAGGCATCTCGATACTTTTGAACGGAGCGAATGACTTTGATAGCACACTTTGTGCCTTTTCGCCTATCGTAGGCTTCAACGACTTTACCGAACGTACCTTGACCGAGAAGTTTTACGATTTGATCTAATTCTTGTCACTATAAGATCCAAACTGAACATGAAAAGGTACTTACATCGCTCAGTAAGAGGCTGCTCGGGAACAACAATATAATGTCCATCTTCATCATCACATTTTTCTCCTTTCAGGTAGTGAGTCTGGTTTCTGTTAGCTCCAGAACCTCCAACGAATTTGCAGGTTGATAATCTTACATCAGGAATTGTTTGAACATAGACTTCCTTTGCCTTTATGGGGGGTTGAGGTGGTGGAACGTAACAAGAGAAAGGATCCATTGCAGCCTCCTTCTCACGCCTCTTTGCCTCTTTCTCTTCATCTGCTGCTGCTTGTCGTGTTCTCTTCCTCTTCTGGCCGACAACGCTCTCTCCTAGAGGCTCAACATATGTTCCGGTACGCTGTGAATCTAACGAAGTAGCAGCAGTGGTGTGGTGAGCTGAGGTTGTGCGGTCAGTTGAAGCGGTGTTATTTCCTGAGGAGTGTTCGTAATATGGAGTTTGGGTCGAAGAGTACGTGTGGCTGTAGACTGGATCGTACGCAGTTGAGGCTGCTGTCCTTCGTTTCTTATCCATGTGCCTTGAAGTTCCATTGGTGGCAGATTGACGTGGTTGTGGGACTGGTTCTGGAGTATCGTCTTCAATGACGATGATTTCCTTGGGTATGCCATTTTTGTAGAAATCGTTCCAATCAACAGGTGCTTTTGGCCTGGAATATGGCATCTCGGTTGAAGATGATTGTGAAGGACCTGTGGAATATGTGGGCTGTTGGTTTTGCGATTGTCGAGAATTGACAGTGGCAGTTCGTCGTAACTCGGAGGGGACTGTTGTGTTCGGGTAATTCGTGTAGTGTGAGTTAGGTGCTCTGCTCGAACCACTCATGATAGGTCCATTTACATGGCTGTAATTCGTAACGGTCTGTGGATAAGATTGGTGATGAGAAAAGTATTGAGGATGACCTGCAAGCGTAGCAGTGGCTGTGGAAGGTGTAGACATTGCAGAGGGTCCACAGATGCTGCCTCTGCGAGTGTCGAGATTGTGACCAGCCTAATTTGACGTGTTATGAAGAAATAGCAAGATTGTCGTCTAACTCCGTTCTCGCGTGGGTCTCGTGAAATGCATACGTAGCTGATGGCTTTTAGATCGTCCTTGTGCTTTAATCTGAGTCGAGAAGAGAGCAGTCGTCGCCAGAAAGACCCGACCGAGTTGCTTGAGGTGGAGACGGCGGAGAATGACGGCAGGCGAAGTAGACGAGTACTATCTACCACCAAAAGGGATGAGAATGAGTTGAGCGAGTAGTTCAAAGGATGCTGAAGGCAAGAGATGCTTGTTGAGAGGCTGGAGCATTCCTCTAGAGCATAGATTTGAAGATACTGTGTGTAGATTTAGTGACGAGGGCAGAATCTGAGCGAAGTTGAGTTACAAGTGTTCGCGCTAAGCCCGGACGTTGACCACGGTGACCACCAACTCCTCTCTGATCTTCTGCTGTGATTTGCGAGCACCCGTAGACCATTTGCCTGAAGAGCTCCAATCCAAGTACTTGTACTAATTTTCTAGGCAGCTCATTCATTCGAACCTATTGTTCATTTGTTCTGCAACTTAGTAGCATCAATAGAACCTTTTCCTTTCGGACAATAGATAGAAGTCACGGCATATCACGCAGGCTTGTGACTTGTGATCGCTAGAACTGCATACAATAGCGGAACCACAATAGAGCAGAGGACGGCAAGTGAAGACACCAAAATAATCCTCTTAATGATTTTTTTTTACTCTTGATGTCCCAGAGAGGCTCAGTTCGTAATCTCTTGCAAGATTCATAAGAAAAGGTGGACAATAAAGTAGGCAAAGCAGGCTATGAACCGGTAGTGAGGTAGTGCGCCCCAGATTACAGTACTTTTTGATTTCCTGATGGACCGCAATACACGCAATTAATTGACCTCTTGACACTATGACCTCCTTCATTGAGCTCAAGTCACCTGCTTCTTACAATGGTTTGCTGTACGTCTACCTATCTGTACTGTATACTACACTCCTCGTGTCTCCTGTTGGCTCGCCTGTTTGTAGAGATACCTGGTGCTTGCAGTGCGCAGTAATCCCATGAGCAAAGAGAAGAGCTCATTCTCCGCTCCGAAACAGCACACCCACTTCAAGACTTTCGCCAAATCCATCGGTGGAGGATCTTCGTAAGCCCTGTCATTAGCAAGCAAATTCTATCTCTAACGGGTATCGCAGCCTTCCGATCCACGTCCTGTTTCGAAATCTCGAAAGTTTCGAGATACCTTAACATGTGAACTATACGCTTTATAGCTGTGACGTCCGCTCTTTTTCAGTCATTAAATAGTGGCTGACTCATTTCGCTTCTTCCACTCAGGCTTTTTGGCTGACGCAGGTACTGTACCGTATGTATGTTGAAGGTTCACACGTTCCACAATCTTCTCATTTGGTTGCAGGTCACCTGGGCTTGAAACGCTCTTGGTGTTGGGGAACTCTTTGTGACCCAGGACGTCGTACAGTACAAGCCGAGACGTCATAAGGGATACCGCTTCGTACAGTTTTTACTCGTTCTTCGAAAAGCAGGAATGAATAAAGTGTAAGTTTCTTACCTTTTGCGTTATATTGATGAACTTCCTCTCTATAAGGTAGTCACGTGGAAGGTGATGATGGTAATAACAAACAGATATTTTCTTTCAGTCGTACCATAGTACCTTATTCGTTCTTCAATAATCAGCACTTCATTGATATATTATTCAAGTTTCCGCAAGTATCTAGTCTCATTCTCCCTTCAAATTGCGGTGAGATAACAGTGATATGGAATAGAGTTGGAGGACTCTCTCGTTTAACGACAGATTGGAATCTTCAAGTACTAAATAGCATCAGATAGGAAATACAAAAATGCTCGAAGCAACGACAGTGATATCTTCTAATCCTTTTTCCCACTCTCGGCAGAGCTCGTATATCAAATACGCGCAACGATTGACCCAGTTGAAGCTCCTTCCGAACGAAGTAGTCGCAAATCAAACGTCCTCGTCCGTATCTGTAATATTGCCGAGTATATGTGCTTCATATCGTCATACCATCATCTACAAGGAGGAACTACCTTTATCTTGCCTAAATGAACGTGAGAATAGTGACCATCAGCTAGAAAGCACCGATCACGCTATTTCTTTACCCACGTATCGAAGTAGTCTTGAATGACTCTTTTGGTGCGGTCGACGATGATTTCAATCTCTGAGGCAGTCACATTATATGCAGGTGCTAGCAAGATATGATCGCCCGATTTACCATCAGCTGTACCAGTCCCTGAATACAAAGAAATGCTGTATGGTGGTTGCAGACCTTACTGAATCAGTAATGTGATGCTCGAAATGACAGTATAGCAGTCATACCTTTCTCTTGGATCCGCCAAGCAATCTGCTCCTTCGGATCGAAAGGCTGCCTCAATGCTTTCTCTTGAACGAACTCAATCTAAAGAGCATATGTGGGTATCATGTTCACTTTTATCATAGGAAGAATTACTTACACCCCAGAAGAGGCCACGGCCCCGAATGTCACCTACGTTCGGGTGTTCCCCAAGCTGGTCTCTTAGTAACTTTTCAAGCTTCTGACCCATTTTCTTAACATTATTCATAAGATCTTCTTCCCTTATGATCCGTTGAACCTCTAGTGCAGCGGCACAGGAGACTGGATGCCCTTGATACGTTTGGCCATGAGCGAAACTACCAGTACCTGTACGGAGAACATCGACAACGCGATGATTAATAAGAAGCCCTGCGATCGGTGCATATCCTCCTCCGAGTCCTTTGCCAATGGTCTGAATATCGGGCACAACACCTTCTTGTTGCCATGCATGGATAGTCCCAGTTCGGCCCATTCCGCACATAACTTCATCAAAGATTAGAAGAGCACCGTACTTTTCGCAAACAGATTTCATAGCTTTGAAGTATCCTGGCGGTGATGTTACGCATCCCAATGCCTATGGAAAATCAGTATCTCTTTATACACTATTCAAATTCATCAAAGAAAAGAATAATAATTCTCCATAACTTCGATAACTCAATAATGTACTGATGAAAATTCTACTACCCAAGTTGTGTAGCTCGTTCCAGAGAGTATATCCCAAGGATAATGTTCATGCAAAATTGGAAGATTGACTCACCGCTCCGACTACCGGCTCAGCAATAAAAGCGCACACGGTCTTCGGATCCACCCTAACGAATTCCGCATCCAGCTCCGCACGTAGCCTTTCTACATACTGACCTTCGGTTTCGCCGTCTTTCATTCCACGATAAGAATTGCAAGCGGAAACTTGAGACGTAATCTTCGCGAGTAACGGTTCGAAAGGTCCGCGTCGAGCTTTATGGCCACCTGCGGCCAACGCACCTAATGTTATGCCATGATATGATTCATGTCTCGAAATGAACTTGTCTCTCTTCAGTTGAGGAGGCTTCAGTTCAAGATAATATTGTCTCGAAAGTTTCAAGGCGGCCTCCATAGACTCCGACCCTGGATGAATTGAGCACATTGACCATAGTCTTAGTTCTGACACGTACCAGATCCTACTATGAAGGCTTTAGCCATCTGACCGTTGGTAGAAGCGATGAGTTCTTCTGCGAGACCTTCTGATGCCGTGGTGCTAAAGAACATAGAATGACAGTATGAGACGCCAATGTCCATTTGGGCCATAATAGCTTTCTGAACCCGTTGGCTGCCGTGTCCAAGGCATGAAACCGCTGCTCCGCCCGTTGCGTCTAAGATTTCCTGGCCATTACTCAACTGCAGGTTTATACCACTAGCAGCGATGACTTTAAGAGGATCAACTTTCAGCGAACGATGGAGTACCGCACTGCCAGAAGAAAAGGAAGAAGATGATGAGAAAGATGACGGAGTCGTGAACGTCTGCTCTCCATCTTCATCCGTACTGTAATCAGAAAGAACTAACGGAGACATGTTTTCGTGTTTAGGAAAGTCAATTATTGAAGATCTCACGGCCGAGATGCCAATACATATAGTGAGGCCATTCCTTCTATGAGGGGACCCACAAACCGAGTACCCATTATTTATCGCCATTCGCGTCAGATAACTCCGCCTGCTTGTTCTGACTATCGAATGAGGGCTTGACAACAGGTTGAACTCAAAGTATTAGTCGGGTGCAGGAGTACGTAGTACCCGGCACTAATCTTGGTACAATGTTCTCATGCAACCAGACATGGTGTGCCGGTAGTCTCCCCGTAGCTTACGGCTTCCCGACTGTTGAGCCTCTTGCTTACTGCCTTCGGGCCGGATATACATATATAATTACACGGCGACTTGATATATAGTGAGGAACCGCTCTTGAAGGTGAGAAACATGAATCGTAAGAGAAAAGGATGGCGTATGACGGAAGACAGAGACATTCTCAAGGTAAAAAGAAAAAATTCCCACATGCTGCAGCTGCATACAACGTACATGGAGGTATCCCAGGCCGCTTGATTGAGAACTAGCTTGAACTAAAATTTACTGATAATCAGTGTATCCGGCCTGAAGCTACACAAGCCATAGGGTCGGTTCGTATACATGGGTAACTCATGAAGGGTGGGCAAATCCAAAGCACTGTTTAGATGAAATTTTGTTGCTCCAAAGAGTTAGATGCTCCAATTGGTACGATGCTGTCGTTGTCCGAATTACCCGTTATGGATCTGATGTACACTTTGATCCATTAACCGCACATTGTCACAGGATGACATGGTCAAAGTCAGTATGTTCCCCGCTTTCACATTGACATAGCTATCAACGGCCCGATGACTCAAGGAAGACAGCATGATCCTCTTCAGGGCCCGATTTCATCAGAGGTCTTCATGATACGAACGGAGACACTAAGAAAATTTCGGCAAGTGTATCGATTGGACACCTACGAGTCAGGGGTCAAACGTGTGAAGCCGACCGCTGTGGCCAGTACGTAGCCGGCCGATAGTAAGAGTCACGAGCGAATTAAAAGTTGACCTGGTGCATTTTGATAAACAGCAGGTGACCAGGCATTCCACAACTAGAGGCTGTTTAGACTGTCAACAGCTAGCCGATCCGAAAGAAGTATGTGGCAGCGGTTAAGAGAGGTCTGATAGGTTTCCCGCTGCCCGAGATAGCGGTCTACGGAGTCCTGCTCGATGCACGATACTACCCGCCTACTGCTTAAGCGGGATCTCCAAGCTACCACACTGTGTAACCAAAGAAATGATATTAGAGTAAAGTAAGATAGCTCACTCTGCTGAGCGCGTTTACTGCCCTAACCCGCTCACCGACCGTCCTGTATCATCGGAACGATAAATGTAGTCAAATTGGGGGCCTGAGCTTTCGAGCCGAAAACAACTTCCCTTCGGCAAGCTCTATGTAACCAACCAAGACTATTGCAAGCAGGTCCGTAATAACTGTAAGTGCGTGGGTAGTCAGTCTACAGTAGAAGGCCTAGATCAGACAAGAGCGTCCGTTAGATTTTAATCATAGCAATCATGAATGAAGCAACGGACTCGGTTTCCGGAAAGAGATTTTCCGGACCGAAATCTTGGCATGTGGGAGTCCTCCCCACCAAGTGTAGTTTTACTTCCATTTGTTAATTCAGCTTCCATATCTTTTTGCAACATCAGTTTAGGAGCACAGTTCCCATTATCCCGTTCCAACTCCAGCTAGATAGAGATCAATTCCTATTATGGCTCATCACGCACGGATTGAAGAGGTCTCTGACAGTGATAGTGACCCTGATGTCATGGATCCCGCAGACTTCGACCCAGGCCATTACTCAAACAGCATCATATCCCCTACTAACATTCCATCTACCTCGAATGCGCCTTCCGAGCCTATGCTACAGCCGACTATCAGATCAGAAGGTCAACAAAATGCCGACCGTGAACGTTCAAAGAATTGGCAGGCTGTTTACCCATGTTACTTCGACAACACCCGTTCAAGAATAGAGGGGCGACGAGTCAAGCAAAATGAGGCTATAGCGAACCCATTAGCTCGAGAAATTGTTGACGCTGTACAAAGTCTTGGTTTAGTCCCCATTTTTGAGCCGGGAAAGACACATCCAAAGGATTGGAGCAACCCAGGCCGTGTGCGGGTTCAGATTAAGAAAGAGGGACGACCCGTCACCCGTAATATCAAGAATAGTAGGTCAATACAGATGAACTGCTCCTCTATGTCCTAAGATTTACTATGCGGTCGTATTGCTCGTTTGTTTGCTCCTATATCACCATGTTTTCAAGCGGCTTATTACATGAATGATCATTGTGCATATTGTGACTCTCCACCAACCGACTAACAACACGTCAGAACACCATCTTTATAAATTGATAGCTGCATATCTTCAATCACATCCCACCAATCCCTCTACGCCTCTTCGCCTCCGGGTTGCAGGTCTACCCCCGCCAAAAGAACCCAACCCCCCACCTGCGGTTCCGCGTGGCTGGAAGATTGGCACTATTTTACCATTGCACTCTCCAGCGCTGAGTGGTGGTGGCGTAAGCGATAACATTCTCAAAGACATGATGGCAGAAATGCAGGGTCAGTTACCAGAAGGCAGCGGAAGTGCTGAAGCCAGGAAGAAAAAGGAGAAAAAGAAGGTTAAAGGGTGAGGAATAGCTGCTAGAGAAGGTATTACCTACCAGATTGAGAAAAAGAATTTAAACTTTAGATACGTCTCCGACCTGATGCAATAGCAATCACCGTCGAAGCCACGATATGCCGAATGAAGATGGTACGCGAGCGCCAAATGCAGGCGGCCCGAAGCGTAGCGGCATGCACATCTATTAGCAGAATGGATCGCTATGGGAAGGACTCTACGGTGGTTCACGTGAACACATGTTCTGTAGATCTACTTCTGTGGGTGTAGGGTTCCACTATAGCAACAATAGGAACAGATCTTAGCACGAGGAGGTAACCTTACTGGGTTTCCTTTAGCGAGCTGTAATCGAGTTCTACCCTATCAGATCATTATAAGTTGCGACCGAATCAGCTTCTTCACGCAGCTGGCATAAGCCGTGCAACATGGGGTGGACACTGCTTTGTCCATGCATTAGGTTACACCTGCATCATAAAGTACTGCGCAAGTCTCAGCTTCCCCTTTCCACTAGAACAACTCACAGTTTGGTTCATTATGTACGTCATCAGTCTCGGCGTATCAGATATATTCTCGAATTTCTTGCCTGACGTAGCCGGCTCTGCTGTTACCGACCCTGAGTTAAAGCAGGCAACATGAATATACCTGGGTCCTTGATTGGAACCAGCATTTTGCCTTAATTTAACATGGTATCTCATACTCGACGCTGTTTCCCCTCGGGGGGGCGATATACAATAACACGAGGAAATTCTATGCGGCAATCATCAACAAGCGATTGAAGATTGTGGGTTTGCATTTGTTTTAGTTCTGGCTCTCTGTTGAGTTCACTACAGCCCCCTCAATTACCCCTTAAAACTTATCACACCAATATCTAATGGTTCACCGTCCCAAGTGAATTATATCCCGAACTTTTACGTTCTGAAATAACTCACATATGCGAATAAATTTTTCATCATCATCCCGCACCTCTCGAGGTCTTTCTATAAGACCAGATGTACATGACTAGAAGTAGAATCGCGGAGAACGAAAACATGTTCTACCTATCCAATTTCTCAAAACCTGAGACAACACATCGAAGGATATTCATGTTTATATTACTCGACTCCCCCTCACAAGTACCATGTATATAAAAACCTAACACAACAACAAAGACCCACTACTATTAGTAATTGCTTCTCACAAACAACACCCCCTTACTGTCCCCACTACCATCAATCCTCGCACCACGTCTCCCCACAACATCGAACCACCACCCCTTTATCCAACAACAACAACAGCAGCAAAAAAGAGAAACCAGAAAAAGAAGAGAGAGAATCCAATAATACGACTCGTCCCTCCGTATTTCCCTCAGGGGCACAATCCTGAGACCCCCCTCCCCATTCTGGCCTTTGGCAAGGCCGGGAATCTAACCCGTGGCGCCGGGGAGACCACAACACTTGGGTGGCATGATGCGAACCTGGGGCTCATACCACTTGACCACCGTGTGGATTTATATGTTCAGTGTTTCCGCCAAAGTGATATATAAAACATTGGCCTTGTTTGGGTTTTTGGTAGGCGAGGTGAGATGAACGGAGTGCAAACGTTCTACGTCACCAAAGCTGTTCCCAGTCTGTAAATGCACGAAACGATCTCACCACCCCAAGCATTTGTCTGCCTTCACTACACCTACCAGTATGGGAGTATGAGGAGGAAAGTTAAATCCTCCTGCAACCCTGTTGAGCAACTGACTGAAGAACTTATTTCCGCCTTTGAAAGGGGGACAGGGGGGAAATATTGGGATAGACTTCACGGTTGGTGTAGTGGGATCTGGGACACACTTTAGGGGATGTGGTGTGAGATCGATACAAGAATAGCTGACAATGGGCTCTGGCGATAAATCTATCCCCCATCCCCAATTTCCTCAACCCCCCAATCCTAAGACGCTCGTAACCTCCAATTGCTCAATACCCCGACTCGAACGTCCGATCGGCTTGACGCACTTCACCAATACCTGAATCTCACCAAAATCTCATCCGAACCTCATAACCAAACTAGCACTTCTAGGTCACATGGAATAACTCTTTCAGCCATCGTACACCAACAACCCACCAACTAGACCATCCATCTAACATCAAAACCTCAAGCCCAAAACCCTCCATCCTTTCCGGGACCGGGGTAACTAGATGACCGGGCCGAGAGGCGGGCCTCTCCACCTCGGCTCGGAAATTACAATATAGCACTGGCTGTGCTGGGTGAACAATCCGAGACGGCGCAGGACGGCGGTAGTCGTATGGTAGTATGATATATGCTCGTACCTTATGGAAAGTACCTGGCTTTTTCTTTTTCTTCCTTTGTGTTCGGGGTTAAGGTTCCGATAGGGATTAGGGAACAAAGGCCGACGTTAAGTGTTGTGGATATATTTCACATGTACTTTTCTCGTCTCGATGCGATACTCCTTTCCTCGGGGAGCTTCACTAGTTCCGAGCTCAACAACATACCTACCTTAACATCTTCTTTACCTATAACTACTTTATATCATGCGGGGATGGCCTGTCAAGATCTCTACAACCTAGTCGGGCCCTGGCTCCTATGAAATTATAGCCATCAAGGTACTCAATTTACAAGCTTTCCGAAAGCAGGAAATAACTCTCTTTCACTGCTCAAGTAGCGATCCACATTAGGATCACAGGAGTTATATATTTGAAATCGTACAAATCCCTCATGTCATTTCTATGCTACATATCGGGCAGTAAAACAGACAGATGAGAGAGTAAAAACGCCGTACAATGCGACTGGAAAAAGAAAGGGTATGGTGTCTAGAATCGAAAGTATGTCCAGCATGCAAATGATCGTGTATGCGTCAGTGGCCTCTCCCCTTCATACCTCGTGTCTATTCGTGATGGCTGTCATTCGAAACCGTAGAGGACCCCTAAAACCTCCTTCCCCGGTAAGCGATTGTAGAGTTAGGGCTGATAGTACCTAAAGAAAAAGAAAAAGATTAGAAAAGGAGAAAAACACCGGAATATGGGTTGTGGGAGGAATGGAGAGTAGGACAAGAACAATTTCTTGAAAAAGAAGAAAAGTTCCAGGCCCAAGGAGGTTTCCAAGCGTGAACGAGTCGAGCTTAGGTTGGAGCGATTAGGAAGGGGAGGGGGGGAGTTGGCTCTTGCGAGCTTTTAGACCGTACCAGGTTGTTGTGCGAAACCAATTCTTGGTGGAGTTGTTCCGACATCGTGGACCACATATTGAGACTTCAGGAAGATATCACCTAGAATCGAAAATCCAATACCCTCGTCACTCTGAAGTCCACCGAAGCAAGTTGTCTCAGCCTCATCGATAGGTGCATAGTTGATGTAGGATCCAGGAGTGGTCCGCTTCTGACCAGCGATGGTAAGAGAGAAAGAGGGCATTTCTGCTGCGCAGGGATGGGTATAACCTCCATAATCACCGTTATACTGCGCTCCGGGGACTTTGCTATAATAATCTCTGATGATAGCAGTTGGAAGATATGCAAGCGAAGTGCCTGTATCGGCAATGGCATCAATGTTGGCCTGGACAGCACTTCCATTGCCAATGGAGTAAGCCGTTGGCGTGAACTCCCAGAAGCCATTTGTGGTGATCACATCAGCATAGGCAATGGAGCCTACGTATTTTGATTCGTCAATGTAACCAAAGTCATAGGTTCCAGGGGCACCTTTCTTCAGAGTCACAGCAAAGAGAGGTGCAGCAAGTTCTTCCCTTACTGTGTCGAAGAACGTGGTCTCTCGATTCGGCCGGACAGTATTGAGAACACTAAAGGACAGACCGAGTAGTCCATCATTGTCCACATCTTGTTGGAATTGGGCTGAGACAGAGGTTGCGGCCTCAACAGCTTGTGAAGTTGCTGTGATACCACCAACGACAACTTTGTCTGCATAGACAGTGCCACGAGCGCCGCTACCATCACCGTATTGGATTCTCCAGGTTTGTCCCTCCTTCTTCACGGCGGTGGTTGACTGAGAAGGATCATAGATTGCATGACCAGATTGCTGAGCTGTGGGTAACAAGGATGAGAATACCCAGCTGGAAAGAATTAGCAACAAGAACTGACGATATTATAGACTACTTAAAGTGAAAATAGATAATGCTGAGTATCGAGGGCTTGTCATAGAAGTCAAGATGCCCAGTAAATAAATGATGTGGTAAGAGATACCCCGGTATACAAGTACCGACACGTTGGTATCATGCAGGGTCTGGGATGCTAGAATGATGCAATTGATTCGGAAAATGATAAGAATCACTCACAGGTCAGCAGAGCCAGTATCGAAATCAAGCTCTAGTATTTTGCCGCCGATCTCAACGGGAGAGAGATAATAAATATCGAACTGGCCGGGAATAGCTGCGACGCTTCCTGTGACCGAGGCTTCTGCAGCAACGCGAGCTGCAGATGGTGGCTCTTTACCATATTTGGCAAAGGTTTTCGCAACTTCTCGAGGGCCGTTCTTGTAATAACCCCTCTCGGCTGTTTGGGCAATGGAGAACGTCTTTCTCTTTTGTAATTCTTCAATCTTGACAGGCGTGGCAATAACAGCACCCAGGGCAGCCGTAAAGGTTACCAAAGAACGAAGGGAAGGCATGATAGTGATTCTGACAAGGTGAAATATAGGAGCAAGTAAAGAGTGACTTCAAAAGGCAAGATGAGACTCTTTACCTTCAGGTTTCCTCAAGATCGAGTGAGGTCAAGAGGTTGAGGAGTCGGCTGCCGTCTCTCGTCGATATGAAAGTTATGCTTGTCTTTTATATTTCTCCACCCCCGAAAAAAGGAGCGTTCGTAGAGGGAAGGCACGATCGACGTGATAGGATCAACAAAAGAGGCAATAATGTTTCTGTCCAGTAAGAGGGTCGTTCAGAAACAGGACCCGTACCTTACGCATTATGCACTGGGTCAAGGTACTTTGGAGTTTCTATCATGGCCAAGAATACCTTCCAGTTTAGGATCCTCCCGACATAGCAGCCCTGTATATCTAGCTGATGGGATGAGAAAGTTCATGCAACCACAAACGGCGTTTCCTGAGGGTCAAACATTTTGTAAACCAGGCAACTTTCGGCCGCGGAGTCCATCATTACTTGCACGGTCCCTTAAAACATGCTACATAAGGACAAGTAGGCGTAGCATTGTGGGCGTCTTGACAGATTGAAACTGCCGTCTGTTTCAGCATGAGCGGCGCTGTATACAACGAGAACGAATCGCTTATTTCCGATGAGTAGCTTGAGCTTGGTAGATGTGCGAGTATTGTTCGCGTGATTATATGATAAAAGCTGACGTGCGGCTGATTGGAGCCATTTAGATTAGTTCTAAAACATACTGGAGATCTAGGGATATGTTTGGTTAGATGTTGAATGTTTTAAGACGAGTTCAGCGAAGATGCCGATATAACAGGGGCATTATCAAGCTTCCTCTTTGACCTTGGCAACGTCGATCCTACTTAGACGCATGTCACATCCCACGAATTGAGATAGAGAAAGTATGTGGGGTTAAGGTTATCAGTAGGGATAGTAATAGCGCCAAGATAAGGTTGATGTTATTGATAAAGACTTTGAAATGGACTGATAAGTTTGTTTAGGAACGAAATTTAGAAGTAATCTACATCCTATACCAGGATGCCCGTACAAATGGAAACAGCCCAACTTGGATGCGTCATTACGAGGTGGAACTAACGAGGCTGATGTACAAGCAAAGCCTAGTTAATACAACCTTGAATGGATCAAATCTTGCATTGACGAGGGAAGCGCGGAGAGTCGCATTGAATGGCATACAAAATAGTGGCGACGGGGCGATGAAGTGTAACACCAATGAGTGTTCAGAACGTTCATTGTTGGTGGAATAGAGCAAACAAAAGTCGCCTCTCGTCTTTGTCGGAGATACCTTTTAATGTCATGGTAAGGTCCTCACATACGGAGGTACTTCTAGTTCTTCAGTTAGTCAAGGAGTCTTGGATTTCTGAAGCGTGACATACTGTTTATGCCGCTCCGCGTTACGTTGTCTGAATCGACAATGTAGCACGGAGTAGCCGTTCAATGACGCGGGGTGGTTCAAGACGTTAGCGAATCGAAATCTACTTTTCGTGATACCTTCACGACACCACGTACGCGATGTATAGTGGCGCTTAGAACTATTTCCTTCATTATATACTTGAGCCAACCGCTTTGCAGAAGGATAGAGGTTCGAGAAGAATAGGGGACGTCGAAATCCGGTGTACGCTAGGCATGGCAACCTTCTTTTTCAGGCGTCTTTGGCGAAGCGCCTTTACCACTAGCTCACCGTACCTGCATTACGCAAGATCTAAACCAGACTGTTTGATCCAACAAGCCGCAATCCAAGAGATCTAACAGCAAGCCACGATAGCTTAGGGCTTCCAAAGGACAACATGACTGCATAACGTATCCCCAATAACACTCCTTACTTTTGGTTTGCTTCGTAATGAATAGTACCTGCCCTTGCGTAACTAAAACCGGGTCTGCGTAACATATTGAGGAATATATACGGTGGTGATAATGTGATTCGAAGGCGACTACTAAAAGGGGAAAGACCCGACGTTACCTAGACAATCGAACTTCTTCGTACAACAGTGTTACCGGAGGGGAGAAAAAGGTCCAGGTCTACGGAAATAACGCGCTGTCCGAGCACCTGCAGCTTGATAGACATGCATCAACGAACACTGCCGTGGCTGACACGCGGTATGTAAATGAGATATCGGGTTGTTTGTCTACTGGTGTGCCTCTTACCCTGGATCACTCCAACCGTGCACAAAGGAGATGCAGTAAAGAGAGCTTAAATGGAGACGGTAATGTCGTGTTGCATTGATACTCCTACGCACTGATAAGTAATCCTAGCTAGGCGGCCTAACAAAATGCTCTTCTTATACGATATACTGGCCGCTCCATGCACTTCAGTGACACTGGATGTGGCATTCTATTTAAGAGCTACGACCATGTCCGGTGTGTGAATAAAAGATCTCTAGCTCGCTTCATTACCTTGGACCGCTAGTCGGAGTTTGTCCAATGCTTCAACGTAAGCATCCTTGCTCTTGTCACTGAGAGAATTGATATCGAACTTTAGTCTTTGGACCTTGCGATCACTGTTCTTGACTTCTGGAGCACGCGCTATTGCATTCCAGAACCAGCGTGCCTCGACATCCGTAAAGAAGCTCCAAGCATGTCCGTCCCGTCCAGCTCTAGCCGTGCGGCCGACCCGATGGACGTAGTCTGTTAGACTTTTTGGAATATCGTAATTGACGATATGGGCGAGGTTAGGCACATCAAGACCTCTCGATGCCCGATCCGACGCAATGACTATCAAGATTTCACCATTCTTGAAAGACCGGAGGAGTTTGCGACGGTAAGCGGAGGATTTTGTTAGCGCTCCAGTGATCTTTGAATATGGTGCGTGTAGGGTTGAGAGAAGATGACATAACCGCGAAGCGTTCTCGTTGCTATTAGTGAATATTAGAACCGACTGTTGTAGAGTACTTTCTGGCTGGCCCTTAGTATGCGTCAACTGCTTTCCTCTTGTACTCAGTGTATCATCAAAATCCTCGCTTGAAGATGCTGAAGATGATGAACCATCAGAAGAATTTTCCTCCGCAGATGAGTCTTCAGAATCACTAGAATCGCTAGGTTCAGAAGAACTAGAGCTACTGTCCGAACTTGACTCACTGTCACTGTGAGAGACTTCTTTCTCGGTCGATTTTTGGCTTTTGCGATTTTCAGAACGTGGCAATATACGAGTTTGTAACAACTTTAGTAGATATAATGGCTTATCACTGCCATCTCCAACAGGGATAGCCCACTCTTTCAGAGTTGATGGTAAATTCAGAGCTTTTGCTGTAGCACTACCATTGTTCATTTCGCCGGCTGGATTACCGGTTTCTGGTTTATCGGCGGCCTGAACTACGACTAAACGTGGTCTATGAAGATTGAGTTTGTTGAGCTTATTCAAGTCGCGAGTCATTGTCGCGCTGAGTACCACCTTCTTGATTCTTGCGTTACCAACGATTTGGCTCTGCTTCGGACGAATTGGCTGCGTGGTACTCGAGTCGAACATATCTGATAATGATGGTACGCTATTGATCTCTGTCATTACTATACCGACCCACTCTTGGAAACTTTGATTCAGAAGGTTATCAGCTTCATCAATCACAAACCATGAAAGGTCTTTCAAACTAAATCCTGTCGTAGACTGTATATGTTCTACTAATCGACCAGGGGTGCATATGAGGATATCCACTTTAGACTCATAGGTCGGGACATAACCGGAAAGTTTGTTAATTGAACCCTTGATACTGGAATCTCTTTCAACTTTTAGCTTACTGATTCGTACTTTTGCTTCCTCTTGGTTTCGATCACAAAAGCTTGGATCATATCGATTCCCCTTTTTGATAAGATGCGCCTGCTCTATGTTCAAGGGTTGGGTACCAAATGCAGTGCCAATTTTTAATCCTGTTCCCGCTGTAAATGATTCAGCGACTTCTTTTGCCTGCGCAACGAGCTCTCGGGTCGGAACTACAATCAAACCCCTTATCATCTTGTTCGGGTATTTCGATTTCAAGCTTTCTATCAGAGGAAGTACGTATGCTAGCGTTTTCCCAGACCCTGTTGTCGCAGAGATGCATAAGTCTCCTTTGTGTTGTTTTGGTCCAGGGAGTAGAAGCGGAAGTACGGCGGATTGAACAGCAAGTGCTTCCTTATAATTTTTAGAAGACAAGTCATTCAGGAGCTTCTCGCCCAGGCCTAGAGAGTCAAATGGTACTTTCAGGTCGGATTCTACTACGAGAGGCTGAGCAAGCCATAGGGGTAAGGTGGAAAATGACGGTTTATAGTCTGGCTCTGGAACTTGTTCCGGTTGTGGAAGGGGTGTTAGGTCTGATCACGATTAGATAATGTCTATTAGTATTTACTCGGTATCTCACCGTGAAGCTCAAGAGGTTCCTTCTCTTCTTCATCTTTCTCCTTTGAGGTACTGCTCTTGAAACCTTCCAGTGCTTTAGCTCTTTGCGAGGACTTTTGGTATTTTGCTAGCACTGTCTTGTGTCGTTTTGAAGGAGTATCATCTTCATCCACGACTCCTTCATTTATACTAGCAGCATCTTTCTCCCTCTTTCGCTTCGGCTTTTTGCTCTTCTTCTCTTTCTCAGGATCCTCCTCAACTTGATCAGTTGTGGGTATAGTTTGCTTTGGGGCCGGCGCAGATGCAGTTGGCTTAGGAGGAATGTAGCGTGCGTAGAACGGCCCATGCATAATTGCTATATTGTGCGTATTGTTTTCAAAATTTATCGGTGGACTTCAACGAAAATGTTCGTAAATAGTTCTACGCTACCCAAACTTTTCATAAAGCTCAGAATCCCTGTCAATTGCGGGCTTGGCGAACCTCCGAACTTTGGAACTCAAGGATGGGCTCATGAATGTTCTTCTTTACCATCTCGACTCGAGTGTGAATCAATCAGTAACACGTGAAAACACTGTGATGATCGCCAGATATGTGTTGCAGCAGTATATTCGTACACCGCTCGTTTCCTGAGCAACTTACTTCTTCAAGATGCCTTACAACATTGCGTATGCTCTCCAATACTTCAATTGGAGCTCCCCGTTACTGATGGGTTATATAGGATGATTAGTGATTTCTTCTTCCCCCAACCGGGTATGTAACTTTGAGTGCTATCCACGCGCGTACGGATGCTGACGATTTGTAGGGGGGGTTGAAAGTCACATATACCAACTTTCTACAGTATGTCAATCTCATCTCCGTCTGATAGGGGCAATATTAAGAGTTTGGATCTAGAAACTTATAGACCGTGGCCATAAAGTCATAATCATCACTCATGCGTACTCGGGACGAACAGGCGTTAGGTATCTCACGAATGGCCTTAAGGTGTACCATGTTCCATTCTTCGTCATCTATCGCGAGACCACCTTTCCAACCGTCTTCTCTTTCTTTCCGATATTCCGAAACATTATAATACGGGAGCAAATAGAGATCGTTCATGGACACGCAAGTTTAAGTAGCTTGTGCCATGAAGCAATACTTCATGCTCGGACGATGGGACTTCGCACTGTCTTTACCGATCACTCTCTTTTCGGTTTCGCTGATGTAGCGAGTATTCTAACAAATAAGTTGTTAAAGTTTACATTGAGTGACGTTGATCACGTCATCTGCGTCAGTCACACATGGTATGTATGCTATTCTTCTGAGAAGACCTTGTACTTATATCTGTACAGCAAAGAAAATACAGTTCTCCGGGCCTCGCTAGATCCCCTGATGGTATCTGTAATTCCAAATGCAGTCGTCGCTGAGAATTTCAGACCATTGGGCTATCCAAATGTATACCAGGACAGCTCCGTTACATCCCCAATCGACGTACGCCCCCCTCCACCTCAACATTTAGGACCACATGATACAATTACGATCGTAGTGATATCTCGATTGTTTTACAATAAGGGTACGGATCTTCTAATTGCAGCAATTCCCCGCATTCTAGCATCGCATCCAAATGTGCGTTTCATAATTGCTGGTTCTGGACCAAAAGCTATCGATCTGGAGCAGATGTTAGAACGAAACGTTTTGCAAGACAGAGTCGAACTTCTTGGTCCCGTCAGACATGAAGAAGTCCGTGATGTCATGGTACGAGGTCACATCTACCTCCATCCTTCTCTAACAGAAGCTTTTGGTACGGTTATCGTGGAAGCCGCATCTTGTGGTCTTTATGTTGTTTGCACTCGAGTGGGTGGAATACCGGAAGTTCTCCCCAACCATATGACGGAATTTGCAAAGCCAGAGGAGGACGATATCGTTCTTGCAACAGGCCGTGCTATTGCTGCATTACGAGCGAACAAGATCCGTACGGAGCGATTTCACGAGCTGGTACGCTCCATGTACTCTTGGACTGATGTAGCAGAACGCACAGAGCGTGTTTACGATGGAATATCGGGCGTGCTAAGTGAAGAAGAATTCTACGGTTACCATGCTCCTGGTGGCTGGAGCGCGACCCGTGGGAGAGCGGGTGTGCAAAGCTTTGCACTAATCGATCGTTTGAAACGGTATTATGGCTGTGGGATCTGGGCAGGGAAACTCTTCTGTCTTTGCGTCATCATCGACTATCTACTGTTCGTATTTTTGGAGATCTGGTCACCAAGAGCGAATATTGATATTGCTCGAAACTGGCCTAAGAAAGTGACTGCACCTGCAGTAGAAAAGCTCACCTTTGAGACGGAAGTCCCTATTAGAAAGAGGAGTAATAGACAGAGAGAGAAAAATTGGGAATCCTGAAATTATTACAGTCATATTTTCACCAAAGGAAGTCAAGTGACGATTTATCAGTTTTCCTTTACATTATCATTCTGAGTTTCTACCTGTCATCCGACCATTTTCGGCGGGTCCTAAATTTCCAGCGAAGGTACGACAAAAAGTCCAAGGTAATCCGACCTCGGAAGCAACACCCGACGCCCACCAGGAACGCCAGATAAAGAAGATAAAACCGAGCATATCCAGCTCGAGGGAGAACGAAAAAAGATTCTTCTCCCACTCTATACAGAGGACAGAACACAAAACATGTGATCCCCACCTCGTCAGACTTTAGGTTCACGCATCCTCATACAACCAATACTCAGCGGCATACTCAACCGTAAAATCAGCATTGAGGCCCTCGCACGTCTTCGGCGCCGCACCACCAGCAGTATTGATCCGATAGACCTCCCTAAACCTATACGTCTCCCCCTCGGGTGCGTCCCTCATCCCCAGCTTCAACCACGGCACCGCGCCGTTCCCCTCGCCATTCGGCCCCAACGGCGCGTCCTCAGGCGCCGCAGTCGCATTCAGCTTCTTCAGCGCGCCGACGCCGAACCGGTGAGTCTCGGTGTTCAGATCGAAGTACGGCACGCTGAAGTTGGCGTCGGGGAAGAAGTGGTGGCCGATCGTCATGATGTCGACCGGCGACGAGGGTGAGCCCCCGGCCGTCGGGATCGCGTATTGCAGCGCCACGCGCGGCATGTAGGCCAGGAGGTCGGGATATGTGGCGGCGATGCAGGTCGCGTTGTAGAGGACCGCCACGGCGCCGGCGGCTTTGGGCGTCGATTGCGGGGACGAGAGGTCGCAGGTGTAGTTTTGGGTGCCGCGGCCCACGACGACGTGGGAGAGCACGAGCCCGGCGGAGGGAGGGGGGAGGGGTGTCGGTGCTAGGGTTTGTTAGGAGGGTTGGGTGGATGGAGAGGAGGGGAGGGGAGGGGAGGGGAGGGGATGGGTACCTGGTGGCATCGAGGCGGCGGCGACGTTGCATTGGATGTTTTGCAGGTCTCGCACTTTGAGGAGCTGGTTCCATGTTCGGCTGGGAGAGGGAGCGGCGGATATGCTCGCCGAGAGCGCGAGGAGGAGGGTGCTAGTTGAGAAGAGCATTTTGACGTTGTGGTGGTATGGTAGTCCAGAAGGGTATTGGATCGGGTAGTTGAAACAGGCAAACAGACGTCGAGGTCTATTACTATTCTTCCCGGAAAGTAAAATGGGACTGAGGATATATCCGCAAGAAAAAGAACCCGAATAGGAAAATCAACAAAAAGAAATTCGTGAGGAGAAAAAAAAAAAGGCTGAGGGGAGATTGTTTATATCATCCGCGTTCGACTGATTTCTTGCTCTCCAACGGAACGGTAACAGGAAAATGTACGGGATGCAAGGTAAGCGTAGGGTAAATGGATTGCAGACTCTTTGTTTTTCGTTTTCTACCGGAAATTCAAAACAGAAAAGGTACGGGAGGTAGAATTCTGATTCTTATATATAATATAACCGCATTCCATCTGATTATCTTTTTTTTCGAGAAGGTATCCACTGAAGAAGTGTTCGCCTGTAAGGTGAGGCGCGTAGGCAATCTATTTTCAGACGAGTCGTGTTTGATTGGACGGATGGCGAGCCGCTTTGATGCGAGTGTGTGGTCCTATTGGTCGAGAGGGGGGGGAGGGGGAAAGGGAAGGGGGAAGGGTCTGGCGCCCTTGGGTACCGGGAAGCCAGAGCCCGTTTTTCTTGGAATGGTAGTATGAGGTACGCGGATATATTCTATGTATGGATGGAGGTTTGGTTATCTGGAAGTGTACGTGGGGAGTGGTTGTTGGGGTTTCTTGGGGATGATGGATGTGCTGCTGGGAGAGAATCTGAGAGAGCCGGTGTCGAGAACTCTTTCATGCGGCCTCTGTTCTGTACTGTACTGTACTGTACTGTACGACAACGTGTATCCACCTTGAAGAGGACCAGAGCATTTTGTACAGTACTGTAGCACTCGAACCAGTATTTCTCCTCCGCATTAACGCAGAGATGGTACGGTACAGTACAACAGGACCACGCCCATCCCCCAATCCCCCAGAACCTACCATTTCTACTGAACAACCCGCAGAGCCGCCCGTACGACCATCAAGCAAAGCTTGCGTAATTCCACGACAGCACCTGGGCGCAGGTCATACCACAACCAAGGTCTCCACCATGGCCGACACAAATCCATACAGATAGCTGAAGGTAGTGCTATCCTTCAACACCACCACCCAAACCGCGGACCATTTCAAGTTAGCGCACCCGATCCACTTAGTCCAGCCGCAAATCCGCCAAGCGTCTCCCCAGTCCGTTTTAACGTGCGGACCAACAAGAGCGACCGGTTGTTTTTGGACCAGGGCGCTTGCGGGGTGGCGATTGGCCGGGCGGTTACAGGATTAAGAGAGACCCCATCGAAGAATTCGAAGGGATATATTCTTTTGCTTTTCTACAGTTTACCTTGCAGTTTGGTAGAAGGACGTTTCATGCAAAGCTCCTGCGTGGTCCTTCATAGGCCGATACGGATTCTGGCAAGATCGGATACCGGCTCCGAGGCGCCCTTGGAGAGACTTTGGTTGCATGGGTATTCTCTTAACCCTTTTGCATGGGACTGACTTGAGCCGGTTGACAGGATGGTAAGGCGTTAGGGTTCTGGTTCGAAGAGGTAGCTTGGGGCGTCTGTGGTGGGCTTTGTTTCTTGTTTCCTCGGAGCTTGTTTCGTTTCTTTGGTGGCTTTGATTTGAAGGTTGGGGGCTGGGGAGTGTAAACGCGCTTGGATTGTTCGACATGACGTTATTGTCTATAGGAAGAATTGAGAAACGGATGGTGGTCGGTTTGGCTGTATGCTGTGCCTTGTACGGAGGAAGGGGAGGAATTGCTTTGACACGAGACTTTGACACGAGACCTGTAGATGTCTCGTTAGAAGTCTAGTCCTGCAAGAGTGCTGTGCCGTGATGTCCAAAACCTTTTTGTTCACCGATAACTTGTCACTGTAGACGATGGAGTCAATTTGAATCATATGAGAGGCTTTGACAGCGTGGAATGCACATGAGCGTTCAGAAACCTTCCAGAAAACGATATCGCCGAAAGAGGCAAGGATGAACCGTCCCCGTATGGTCTGTATTCGGCGCCAAAATGAACCCTCCACTGCCTTATGACACTCCACAAAATATCTTAAAGTTAATAATACAATCCCTACATCACCTTAAATCTCCATCAAAGATCACCCACCCTCCTGCAATCCCTCTGGATGCCAATCGGCTGCATGATCGTTATCCATGCCCGCAATAGGTGCTCCAGCCGCCGCAGCGCCCACCAGCGCGCTGTCTGCCATTCTGCTCGTGCCACTGCCGATACCCATTGAGTATAACATGCCGAAGACCAGCAGATGCAATGCTAGACAGTACATCGCGAAGAGATTTCTGCTCGTCCGCGTCGCGAGGACCAGCCGCGTGATTTGAAGGATCACGCGTTCGGGGAAGCTCATACGCTTGAATGCTCGTGCCGACTCCCGTCCTCTAAACGCCGCGAAGGGAGATATGTTCTGCTCGTATGCCGAACGGTATCTGGATGACGTATCGTCCACATTGATCGTGGACGGGTTTGGGTTCGACGAGTATGCAGATGCTGAGGCTCCTCCTCTGTTGTAGGTAGATACATATCGTGTCTTCTCATACAAGTTGAGGTTGTCCTTTTGCAATGCTGCAATCTCAGACCTCAGTGCGGAAACATTTTGGTGTGCTTTCGCTAATTCCGCTTCTAACTCACTATTCTTCTTCTTGAATCTGTCCCTCTGTGCTGTTATCATAGGTAGGATACCTGATCCACCACCCACAGGCTCACCGGCTCGGATGGCGGTCAAGGTATCCTGGGAACCACCATCAAACCCAGATATGATGGATGAAGTTGGAGAAGACCGCCCTCGTCTTCCACCATATGAGGATTGCGGATATCTGGACGCGTATGTCCCTGCTACAGACATTGCAGATGACGGAAACGTATTGGCAGCTTCTTGTTGTACCTTAGAAAGGTCATTTTCAAGTGTTGCGGTAAGATTCCTGGATTTCTCTAGCTCCATGTTTGTGTTCGACAAATCCTCTTGTAGAGCTTCTAGGCGACTCTGCAGGTCTTGGTGAGATACGCGTAGCACAGTCAACTCATTGTTGAGTTTTTTGTTTCGAGCAAGGAGGAGTTGTTCTAAGGTCTCACCCTTGCGCTTTCCGTCCTGTTGGGGATTACTTGGATCGTGTGCTTTCTCAACGTCGCCATTATCTAGCTCGTCATCGTCTCCTGTCGCGAATTCAATTGCCTAATGCACAAGTCAATACCAGTCCAAAAATTCCAGGGTATACTTCTACTTACCTTCAAGACCTCCAATTCTTGTTTCACACTTTCGTAATCTCCCCATTTATGGACCTTTTCCTTGAGCGAGTCCCTGTCACTCTTCAACGCGGAGACTTCCCGCTCGAGGGTCCGTAAATCAGATTCCAGTTTTCGTTTTTCGGAATCTTTACCCAAGCGCGCGTTGTCCAGACGTCGAAGTAAGGATGAATTTTCTGACTGTAAGCGGAGGAATGCGGGATCGTCTTCTAATTTGGTACGGCCTTGTGCGTTATTTGAAGCAGAGTGTGCGATTTCAAGCCGTAATTGCTCATTCCTGGCCTCGACTTCTGCTAGCCTTGTGTTTGCTCGGTCCAACTCAGAACTGACAATTTCAAGTTCAGCGGCAGTTGCACCTCCATGAGCTGCGCTAGCGTCACTCTCATCTCCCTTTCCGAGTCGTTGAGAAACTTCATAGCTGGCTTTTATTTCCTTCAGAAGTCGTTCCTGGTTATCAACTTTATCTTCCAAGCTCTTCTCCTTAGCTTCCCAATTTTCCTGTTTTTCGCTCAATACAGCTGACCACGTGGATTCGATGTCCTTAATTTTTAAATCCCTTGTTTGCTCCAATTCCTGCCGTGTAGATCGCTCACGATCAAGCTGTTTCTCGGTCTCTTCTAATTGAGTTGTGAGACTAACCACCGAGTTTTGCAGGCGCTGGTTCTCTTCTTCAATCTTAGGTACCGTCTCTTGCGCTGTGACTAGGGATTCAATGGAGGCTTCGAGTAAGGGGTAGGGATCGGGAGCTTCGGACAATGGCGAATAAACTTGGAAAAAGGCGGATGATATGGATTTGGATTGATTTGTGAGAAGGTCAATATATGTTTGATATGCTATAGAAACGTTAGCTCCTTAGTATACGATGTTTCCTTATAGAGGAGCTCACACTTAAGCAACGCCTTGAATTCCGTCAGCTTGCTCGCATCATCCAGCTTTCTGAAATCCTTGGTTTTTTGAGCGAGATCCTTTCTTTGCGTCAAGGCATCCCGTTGATGGGAAGCTAGATCGGAAGCAGCGCTATCGAGAGTAGGTATTAAGGAGGTGAGATCGATATCTGAGGCCGTTCATATTAGCGCATGGTGTTGGTATATATTATCATAGATACAACTGACTTCTCCACGCAGCTATTGCGATCTGAAATTTGTTATCCTCCTTAGTAGTATCTTCACCTGTCTCCGTGGCCTCTCCATTCGGGGGTCTCGTCTCGTCGTCAAGGGAGGGTCTCCCTTCACTTGATGGTGGGGATAACTCCATTGCTTGTATATACCAATTTTTCCTAAGAATCGGTGCCTCTAATTCTCCTCATAACAACGAAATCTGCCGTTGTGGTAGTGAATTACGCGGTTGCTGGCTTGTAGCTGGGTTTGAAGGTTTGTTCCAACACGCGGCCGGAAGCAACTGACGAAGCCACTCTACGAACCTCTAACGTCAAAACACAACGCCTCAACAAATCCATGGAGTACTCTACGTCAGACCCGTAACAATGGAAACCGAGGAATTCATTCAAGATGAACCCTTCATCAGGCGCAGAAAGCTCCCAAAAAGCTGCAGCAGAGCTATCCCAGAGTGGTTCTTATATCCTTCGCAGTCTAGTTGAAGATGTCCCGCTTTCAGCAGATGGGCAAGCAACGGATGTTAGAATCACTTGTGTAGAACTCTGGAGTAAGCATGGAGAACCCTCTTAGATTAAATTCTCCGCGTTAGACAATATCATGCTAATTTATTGGAACCTCAGATGAGAACCTATACATCGGTACCTCCGGTGCCGAGATCTTACATTTCGTCCTCATACCACCAGATCCAAACGATCCATTGAGTCAACCTACTTTCATATTCGCCTCTAGACTACAACCGGAATCTACGGCCTCCTCTTCCGCTGGTATCCAACAGATATTACTGCTCCCGAGCGTTCTCAAAGTTTGCATCCTCTGCAATGGAAGCCTTACGTTTTACACGCTCCCCGAGCTCAGCCCAGCCTGGGCAAAGAATAATCCACTCCCATGTACTTGGATCGGAGGAGTTGACCAGAATTTGGAACTCGAAGAGGAATCTCCAGACGAGGGTGTGGTGATTATGATGTGCCTCAGGAACCGCATCAGATTAGTGAGAATAGGAGATGACGCCAGGAAAGTTAGAGACATTGAATTTAGAGGATGTCTTAATGTTACCAGACGGGAAGACTTTGCCTGCGTTGCGGATGCTCACTCCTATGCGCTTCTGGATGTGGTGCACCAGCAGAAGATCCCTTTGATAGCAATATCATCGCTGGATGAGGAAGCTTTAGCCTCAATTGGAGGAGGTGCTCAAGATCTCTCACCATCTACGCAAACACACACAAGAAGCGTTTCCTCCACTGCAGATCCGCCGGGAGGACGAGATCGGGGGCATACTCGCAGCACTAGTCTTGGCATCTTTGCGAGTGGGATGGAAGCCCTACGCGGGGAATCCCCAAGACCAGCTGCTTCGCGCTATGGCTTTGATACTCCTAGTAGATTCAATAGACTTCGATCCCCTGAACCGTCTAGATCACCGAATAGACAACGAGAGAGGTCCGTTAGTCCAGCTGTAAGAGGTACATCACCCGAGAAACCTCTACCGGCCCCTCCACCACCAGAATCCAGTTCGCAGGAGATATATTCAGAAATGACTATCACGAAGCGTTTCATACCGTTGAAGCCACACATCGTGTCTCCGACACCTACCGAGTTCCTTCTGACGACCGGCACCTCTCCCTCTGACCCGGGAATCGGCATGTTTGTAAACCTTGATGGGGAGATTGTGAGGGCACCTTTAGAATTCAGCAGGTACCCTGAGGCGATTGTCATAGATGGAGAGGGAATAGATCCGTCTACGTCTAATAGTCCTGGTATGACGCCCGATGAAGGATATGTACTTGCCGTTATGCAGCGTCAGGTGGATGATGCCACACAGAGCGGTGTAGAAATTCAAAGATGGGATCTCGAATCAGGGGAAGATTCTTCGAAGGAGTGGTTGAATCTAGACGTATTAGGACCCACTAAAATTGATGAAGAATCTGCAAAATCAGCTCCCGTTTCACTAGGTATTCGGACCATTATATCTCGCAGTGAGGTCGCTGTGCCAGAAGTGGGAGAGAAACTTGCGAAAAAGCGAATTAATGTACGATCGAAGACTGAGCTATCTGCGGGACAAGAAGGACGACGTAAAGTAAGAGAAAAGGAGGAATTTGATTTTACATCCCGCTTGTGCAAACTCCAGACTCGTATAGTGTTATGGGCGAATGGGAAACTTTTCTGGGTCGTCAGAAACCCTTTAGTTGTCCGCCTTGACGCAAAGTTGAATCTGGCACAATCCGAGAAGAAATCTTCTATCCAGCCCATTCGACAACAAGTCCAAGCTGTGCTTAACGAGATCAGAGGTCAAGAATCGCAAAATGAAACAGATTTCTTTACTCTCAGATACATTCGGCAGAAAGCATCTATCCTCTTGTTCATCGATCTTGTACTACGGACGTCCTCAAACATTATCATTTTTGAGAACGAGAAACGCGCTACGGAGCAAGCCTTGACAGAGGGCGAAGTTGATCCGCGTATTGTTCTCTCTCTGGTTCCTACCCTAAATGAAGAAGTTGTTGAAGGTAAAGATGGAATATGGGTCCCCGGTGGACTTAAGGATCTCCTCGAAACTTTTCAGAGTCAGAACGAGTTAACGAATATAACCCTCGATGCTACAGGGCCCTTCGGTGATAATATCCTCCAACTCATAAGACAATTTCTCCTGTCCTGGAGAGGTAAGAAGGGATTTGGTAGCATCGAAGATGAACAAGAGGTCTTCCAGACGGTCGACGCCGCACTGCTTCGTGTGCTACTCATGTTGGACAGCGGAGCAGTTGCAAGTCCCATACGCGGGGAATTGAACAATCTCATGCAAGATGGTGTTGACTGTTTTGATCGCGCAGTACAGATTCTCGAAGAGTCTAAGCGCCTCTACCTACTGAGCCGATTATACCACAGTCGGAAGATGTCAGCAAAAGTTCTCGAGACATGGAGACGCATGTTAGAAGGCGAACCCGACAGTGAATTCAAGGACGGAGAATTGACAGTACGGAAGTATTTAAGCAAGATCCGCGACGCTGCCTTGGTCGAGCAGTACGGTGCCTGGCTCGCAAACCGCAACCCAGAGCTGGGAGTCCAGGTATTTGCAGACGATAGCAGTAAAGTTAAATTCCAACCTGCTCAGGCGGTCGCATTGCTCAAGGAGAATGCACCCGGAGCAGTGAAAGAATACCTCGAGCACTTGGTCTTCGATAAAAAGGTAACCAGTTCACTTTTCTTCAAATATCGTTCACACCAAAATCGCAACCCCCCTAAACATCCCAAATACACAAAACACTGACCTCCCATCCCAGCTACCTCAATACACCAACGACCTCATAACCTTCTACCTCACCACCGTCCTCGACGAGCTCTCCTCCCCCGACTCCCCCGCCAAATCCATCCTCTCCCAAACCTACTCCACCTACCGCGCCCTCCGTCCCCCAAAACCCACATACCGCCAATTCATAACCGACAACGCGCTCCCGGCCCCCTGGTGGCAAAGCCGGCTCCGGCTCCTCCACCTCCTCAGCACCCCCTCAACGCCCTACGACCTCCCCTCAATCCTCTCCCGCATCCATCCCCACGCCGACGACCTCGTGCCCGAAACGATAATCCTCGCTGGCCGTCAGGGAAAACACGAAGAGAGTCTGCGGCTTCTGGTCCATGGGCTCGGGGACTTTGATACCGCGGTCCAGTACTGCCTCCATGCTGGGCCGCCTTCGTCTCAGACTTCCCCATCACAAACCCAAACATCAGCCCTCTTCACACACCTCCTCCACCTCCTCCTCCACCTCCCCGACCTCACCGACCGCCTCGACCAGACGTCCTCCCTCCTCCGCCGCTTTGGCCCCTGCTTCAACGTTGAAGAAGTTCTCGCCCTGGTGCCGGATACTTGGTCCGTCAACTTGCTTGCTGGGTTCTTGTCGGGTGCCTTGGCGAGACTGGTCAGGGAGAGGAATGAGAGTACGCTCGCGAGGAGGTTGGGGGCAGGCGCGAATTTGAGAGTTGCGGGTGTTTTGGGGGAGAGGAAGGGGAGGGGTGGGGTTGTGGAGGGTTGATCAAGGGGAGAGGATGGATAGGGGGGAGTGGGGATCGTGGGGTTGCTGATTTCGCTTGTGGAGGGTTTATTCGGGCTGAGTTAACATGTCAGCCGTGTGTATGTAAGAGTGTATAGTACCTACATCCCCCATACATGTTTTCATCGATATCACCGCCTCCAACTCCCAAATCTCATCCGTTCCGTTCTGTTCCGTTCGAAAAATTACATCACAACCGCGACAGCGGTGATGACTTTACTCTAGCGATTGCAACCACGTAATGTGGTGTGGCATAGCGCATATACAATACAGCGCTCTTTCACCCATCCATCCTTCCCATCCAACCCTGTTTAAAGGAGCGGAAATACCGGAATCCCACACGCTGTCTCTCCCTCGGCGTTGCGATACATGATAGAAAAGACATATCTATTTCCAATTCCCTTCCATACGCGCAGGAATATCCCCAAGCAAACATGCGCACCACCTCTTGTACGATATACACAACCCATCCTAACCAATAGACTCGACTCCACCCTCCCAAACCCGAAGTCAAAGCCGGCCGAAGCGCACCATCCATCCCGCTTAAATGCCTAGCCAAGAAAGAAATACCAAACAATGAAACAATAAACGCTTCCGGCAAACATCCCTCCCCAACCTAACCCTCGAAAACTGTCAAACAACAAATCCCGTCATCGCTCCCTGAGACTCTCCCCCTGCGCCTCCCTCATACGCTCCGCGACGCTCCCCTGGCGCGCCACCTCCTCATAGCTCGGAATAGGTGGCTCATCCGGGCCCGGTGTCCTCGTCCTCTGCCTCTCGACATCCCTCTCCCTATCCTCGTCCACAGAGTCCCGATGGAAGCGCAGGAGTCTTTCCCTCTCCGGCGTGCCGTCCGGGGACTCGTACTCAGGCGGGGGAACATTGAGGCTTTCGAACTGGACGCCCAAACCCGGCGGTTGACGCTGGTGTGAGGGTGACAGCGAGTGTGTCCGAGGCGGATAGTGTTGCTGCAAGCCGGGATGCGGTTCCACAACGGCGCTAGTGCCCTCGCCGACGTCGATGACAGACTCCTCTGTATCGACGAGAGAGAGTTGCGCGAGCGAGATGTCGGTCGGGCTCCTCTGCGGGCCGGGGGATGTGGGTTGGTTCCTCCCGGTGCGCATCTGGGCGCTGGCGCTCCTCCCGTGGTTGGGCTGCCAGCCTTGCGGGAAGTAGCTTGTAAAGCCTGCGCCTTCTCTTATGCCTTCGCGGCCGCCTTCGAGGAGGATGCTTCCTTGTTCGCTGCCGTAGGGGGGTGGTGGTGCGAGGGAGCCGGTCATAGGTGCCAGGCCCCACTTCTTGACGTTCGCTTCGATGAAGACGAAACCCATTTGGCCGAAGTTGACGTGGACTTGGCAAGGACCGTTGGCGCCGACGGTGGGGAAGAGGTTCTGGGTTTTCAGACCGTGGGCGACGTCTTCGAGTTTCTTACCGTTGCGGGTGAAGAAGACGGTTCCGGTTCGCGGTCGGTAACCTACACCGATAACGTCACCTTGAACGAACGCGGGTCCATAGGGAGTGGAATAGAATGGTTGATTATATCGGCGAGCGCCGTGGGATGTGTATGCGACGGAAGTCTTATGCCAGCCTGTATTGAAAGTCAGATATCGTTCCCACGTGCTATCGGATGGTCCTCGATTGTGGAAACTTACCAGGTAATCGAAATAGGGGGTACGGTTTCGTTGACATTCCTATTGATATCATAGTCGATTCCGGCTTCTCGTATATCTTGGCTTCCCAGTAATAGACTTCATTTTGCTTTGGTACCGGTAGATTACTCTGAACACTGCATTCCGAATCAAAGAATTCTATTTCTGTTCTTCCCTCGACGAAGCAATTCGCAATCTCCAACTCGGGCTCGAACTCCCAAGCTGAAACGCCCTTCTCTTGTATCGCTAAGAACTGTGATAAGGATATATCTGTCGGTGCGGACTCCGGGGGATTTGCTTGTATAAATGCTATATCGCGTTAGTAATCCATGTTTAATCAGAGTAACGTATGCCAAGTCCACATATGTGTAGCTGTATGTGCCTACCTTTCGCCCTCAAATATTCCGCCTTTGACATTTCATCCATCTCCTCCAACGCCTCCGCCTCCTCTTTCGCAAACTGCTGCTCATCATCATATTCCCCAGGTCTCCCAATACTATCCAAAAATATGCGCCCGGGTCGTGTGCATCGGAAGAACCAAACGAGCGCGAATATTAGGACTACGATGCCCGCGGACCCAAACGCCGATAACATGCCAATCAGTATCCCTCTCCCCGTCCCACCCATATCAACCTGTGATATCCTCATTTTATCTGCCGCTGCCAAATTCTGCTGGATGATTATTCTTCTCGCGGTCTGTTGTGGCGATAACGTTGATATGGTGGACAGAGTGGTTGGGAGGATGACGGCTTGCCGTCCCATGGTGTGTAGCTCCTTCCACCTCCGCAAACGTCGAGTTGGTGATCTATCTTCCTGTCGGGTTCTAGTATTGTGTTGAATCGAGGTCGGAAAGAGGTTTGGTTTCGTTGCTCCGAGTGCTTTGGTGCGGTGTTTCTGTTGTTCGCCGAGGG